>OMNW01032073.1:0-15909 GCA_900303245.1 Selene dorsalis
TACAACCTGGACCTTATTTCTAACATAAAATACGTTCATTTACTCACCTGAACAACTTTGGTGTAACTTGGAGTCCTTCGGAAGATATTTAGATCCACTCGCGATCTACGTATATCCATATAACGGGAGTTGACTCGATGACATCACTTCCGTGCCACTGCCGAAGTCGTAGGTCAGTGAAAAGCCGTGTAAAAAACCCCGGATGACAACAACACAACTCCGAGCCGCTCCGAGCTCACGGGGGAATAGTGCTGGTGATTCATAACAACATATTGGTGAAATGAAGGAGTTTCACAGCAGATAATGTCTTATTTAGACGCTGCACCATTGCCCCAACAACTCCCGTTATATGGATATACGTAGATCGCGAGTGGATCTAAATATCTTCAGAAGGACTCCAAGTTACACCAAAGTTGTTCAGGTGAGTAAATGAACGTATTTTATGCTAGAAATAAGGTCCAGGTTGTAAAAAACCGAACTTCTCCTTTAAGACTATCATTGGAAATGAGCCAACACCAGCTAGTTTAACTGTAACTGTTATAGGGATAAATAAGAAGCACCATAAGATTAACTGTGGGCTGAGAGGATAAAGTAAAATTCATAATACATGTATAATGGAAATATCACATGAAGATTTTGACCCCTTAAATTGTGGTCGGGCCTTAAACTAAGAGGAAAGAGGGAACAAGATACAAATATTGGAAGACCACCAGAAATGAAATTAAAATCTGATGAATATGTAAATATGAACATTTTAAAAACCTGCATTTGTCCAAAGATTTCTTTTCTCAGAGTAAATCTAGTCTTCTTCAGGACTGTGTTTCCGTCTCAGTGTCATATGTTCTGTAGCAGATGCACAATTCATGCTTATGTCAATTAAGTGAAATCCTTGAATCACATTAATTAATCAGCTTTTGAAGCCGTCTGTACAAGTGCAGCTCCTTTTTCCATCCGCGGCTTTTCACTTGTTTTCCCAGAATAAAGAAGCTTTTATGAGTCAGTGCAGGATTTAACGACTCCCTCATGATGGATTTTTTTTTTTTTTTTTTGTAGTAGTAAATGTCGACTTTTCTCTGCCTCTAATGTGCTTTACCTTCCTTGACATTGCACCATGCAACCAGTCAGATTGACTTGTGAATTATGACAAAAAAAAATCCAGCAGATGAAAGACTCCTTTGAAAGCAGCAGTAAAAGAAATCAAGTCTTTCAGGCGGCGTTTGAAACGCCGACGAGGCACTGCCAGATCAAAATCCAATCAAACAATAACATTTTTCTCTTTTTTTGATTGTGATTAGGCCTTATTTTCTGACAGCCACTAAAATAATTGTGAGAATAATGAGACAGTGGCAGTTTTCTCCCTCACTTCCTCTCTCCGTTCGAATAAAGAAACGATGATGAAAACAGCCGTGACTCCAGGAATGAGCGTTGCTGGGTGGGAAAAGGACTTCAAAGGGAATGATAAGCAAATGTAGCCGAGCTTTCGTTCTGAATTAAGTCAACCAGCCACTTTAATCAAATTGTTTCAGAGGAATCAAACTACAAACAGAAACAGAAAGAGGAGAAGAGAGTGCGAGAGGAAGTGAGAGAGAAGGGAGATAGAGGGAGATTGATTTTCAGCCTGTGAACTTCCTCCAACACCACCGCGGCGTCCTCCTCCAGCTCTCCAACTCTACCTCTTCCTCCCATTTATGGTGATGGTTTTATGTTTGGGCTCTTTCAGTTGACCTCGGGGCCCCCGTCAATCCTGCTTTAACACGAACAGCAATAATGTAAATTGGACTTTAAAAAAAGGCTCACATCATGCTCGATGATGTGCTTTTTCTCCGTGTCACGATATGGGCTGAATTCTTAATGTGCACCCCCCCCCTGGACTATCAGACAGGACTCAGGTCTGGTCTGTCTGTGGTCAGGTAACTGTGCTCACCTTCAAGGCTGCTGAGGTCAATTCATTTTGATTGTCTATCGAGTCCACAGAGTCCAGATATCGGGATCTAGACACAGAGGTGGTTTCCTATGAGGTGATCTGGTGTTGGTCGGATATCAGAATCAAATGATGACTGCACTTCATGACCTCTAAATCTGTGTTGTGCACATTTCAGGAGATTTTAAATTATAACACAACAGCAAAAAAAAATGTTTTCTATGTGAAGACATAATGGCCAAAGTCACACCCACTCAATGTGTGTTGTATTGTATGTTTCTCCGTTCCTTCGTCTGGCAGCTGGTCTGAATTTTAGCTGATACACAAACAACACTCCAGATTATACCTTATAACTTAGAAACCCACACACATTATCATCCCAGTACAAACATTAGATCACAAGAACAGCACCACAGCAAAATGTGATGGTTATAAGGCTTGTGAGTCCATGAGAGTTCATCCAAATGTCACAAAACAACAGTGTCACAGTGACTCCAAAGCTGTATAATTACTGCATAGTTTCCCTTTAAAGTTCAGCTAATAAAAGTGTTGATAAGTTTTTTTGTCTTCTATTGTGCTCTGTCTTTATTAACACCAAAAGTTGGAAAGAGGCAACAAGATAAACCCAACCGTCTGTCCTGGAATATGAAACCAAGCTCCTGTTTGTAGGTGTTAACCAAAAGCCACACACAGAGTGATCTTAACCTGCAGAGGGATAAGAGGCGTTTCACAAACACATGGTGGTGGCCAGTCGTCTGAATAGATGAATGTTTCTCCTTGTTTCCTCCTTCAGGCATGAAGCTCAGAGAGAAAGCAGAACGCAAGAGCCGCAAAAACACAAGCCAAATTTCTGTCTGGGAGAAAGGCAAAGTGATGGCTGAGCATTAGTCTGCTTCCATCTGAGCCGGTTAACCGGAGAGCTGCCATTACTCATGTCCTAACAGCCTGTAATGGAATTTTCCTCGGATGAGCAAAAGGTTGTCAAGCCGCTCGACGAGGATCAGAGAAGCAGCTCGACGGAGTGGAAGTCCAACAGGAAGAGATGGGACGACGGAGAACAAAGAAAACACTCACACTCACACAACACACATACTGCTCGTAGCCATCTTAGATTTCTATTAATTACAACAAAGAACAAGGATACAGGCCGCTGAGACTGTGACTAACAACTGGTGCAACATGAATCTCACCAATTTACATCTCTTCTATTGTAATTAACACAAAATCAGCCTAATTTCACAACTGGTTTAAAATAAAGAGGCTTCTATTTGCGAGTTTTAGTGGTGAAAGTGTTCAGTATTTCACTCACAGAGGCTGAAAATCTTGAGATGTCTTGTAATTGCTTCTCTATTTTTAATTCCCTCAGTCTTGGGACACCTTCAGGGGTTCTGACTTCAGGTTGAGAGGCACTTGGTTTCTTAGTTTAGTAATTAATAATTCAGTTAGAGAGGAATTTATGACATAAAAACAAAACATCTGAAAGGAAAAGATTGTGTTTTAACTCATGAAAAAGACAAAAAATCGATTAATTGCTCCAAGCACACACATACACACACACACACATCCCAAATGCTCACTACACTGCCAACGGGGTTTGTTTACAAGTTGAAAAATATAGAATAAAACCAGCGTTATAATTTAATCTCCTAAATCCTTATATCTCTACTCAGTGGTTAATAAGTCAGATCTTTGTCATTAAAAGAGAAACAGACTGTAAATGAGCACCTCAGTCAGAGTGAGGAAAATTAAGCTAATCCTTTAATGGTCATTCAAAGGATTATATAAATTTAATGGGTCATTTAACATGAATAACCCATTAAAAACCCTGTAAGACATGCACTAAGGTAATAAAGACCTTTAATCATAATATGCCTCCATGAATCCACTCAAAGAAATAAAAATAAACCAATACTAACTCTTACAGTGACATTTAATTAACAATGCTGATGTAATGAAGAAATTAAAACAACAGGGAGAGGATAAATTAATGGATAATATGGTATAATGTCTTAAGTGGTAGTAAATGCACATAAGGGTCACCATTGATTCAACACCACTGCAAAAAGCAGGAAACAAGAGGAGCTGCTGTACACAGTGGTTGTGAGCAGCGTCCAGCCCAATACTAAAGCTTAACCAACCAAATAAACCATAAAACTATCAACAAACAAGCTAATGTTAACTTCAGTAAGCTAACATTATCTTAAAGATGCTAATTTTAGCCCAAACAAGATCAATTAAGCTAAAATTAGCTTCAATATGCTAAAGTTAGTGAAGCTAATCTCTAAACCTACAATATACAACATATATACAATTTACAACAAAGATAATGATAACTTTAGATTAGGTAGCACTTTGTTGATCCCACGGCGGGGAAATCTGTGCGTTACCACAGCTCAGTACAGGAAAGAATGCAAGAAACAAAAGGAAAGATTAGTAGCTATGACAACAAGCTGCCTACAGCGGCGCCATCTTGGAAAAAAGAACATCCTCTTAACAGCAGCACAGAACACCACAGAGCACAAGAGACCACACAGCCAGCCACAACTGTCACTGTGTATAAAGTGAACGAATAACAAGCACAATCAATAACCCACCCACATAATCCAACCCATTCACAAACTTCGAGAGTACTTACCGTTTGTTGAGGATCTTTCAGTTGCGCTTCCGGTGTATACACTCGTTACACCCCCTGCAGTTTCTCCCGCTTTCGTCCTCTCGGCGCCCGGTAAGGTCCGGCCCGGGGTCCGCAGACGAAGGACGGCGGATGAACGGGAAAAAAGTTCTCCAGCGCAGGTGAACGGACATACGGGACTACGCGCGGGTTTTACTCGCGGAGCCATGGATAGGCTACTAAGCTATGGACGGCTAGACTTTTTTTTCTCTGCGACGCCGATGTTGAGTAGCCGCCATCTTTACCGCCATCTTTAAAAAAAAAAAAAATTCTGCCGCCATTCAACGTTCGTGGGTCGGCGTGCCTGCGTCGGTGCGTACGTCATTAAAGGGTAAGTTCACCACAACGTCATCTTAAACCTCTCTTTATACATCCATGTCTTAAACACTCTAACTTTAGCCGTTAAAATAAGCTAACATCAGCTAGTTAGCTTAAACAATTTAGTTGTTTAGTTAAAGTTACCATGTTTCTTGTGACGTCTCAGATATATATTTCGTAATAAATGTCACAATATCCACATCATCACAAAACAAAACAGCAAGTCATGTAACTCTTCCCAAATATGAGTTTAAAACTATTTTATTTGAAACAGATTTTTAAAAAGTTACATGATGACCATGGCATGAGCAGCCTGTCACGATGGAGGTCTTTTAGTAGAACCTAATTAGTGTTTTTGATCAGTAAACAAGCAAAAAATAAAACTAAACACCAATAATGTCACTTCTTTGAGCCTTTGGTTTGCTTTTTTCTTCTCCTTCTTTGATCTGCTTCTCCTTCTTTGATCTGCGTTAAAAATTGTGAATAATGTACACCTACAAACCTAAATGATACTCATAGGCTGCTACATTTGAACTAGACATATCCCTATGAATGGATAATGTGTTTGCACAGTGGATTTACCCAGCAGCAACAGAAAGTGGGGTCAAAGGTCAGAGGGGGAGAACAGCAGCAGTGGGTTGCCAGTACATCACAGCGATGGACATGTTGACCTTTGCTTCGATCAAACGCTGCGACCTTCTGATCTCCATGAGCGGCATCTCTCTGGCATCGCAGGGTAATTTCATCCTATTAGAAAGTAGACACTTCATCAGGGAAGCACCTCGTGGTGGTGACTAATTACTGATGTCATCCCAACTCACAGTTAACCTCAGCCACCGGGTCGGGATGACTCACAGCATCGGTACCTGCCGTCAGGTTTCACAGCGTCATTACGAAAACAGTGTGAGACGACAATCAGATGAAAAAAAAACCACAGCTGAGGAAACATGAGGAATGAAGACAAAGATGAGGAGTCCTGCAGTGTGACAGAAGATATTTTGAAGCAACGGCTGTGACTCAAAACATCAGATCAGAGAGCCTCAGGCTATCAGAGCTTTGAATCCATCCATCCATCCATCCATCCATCCATCCATCCATCCATCCATCCATCCATCCATCCATCCACCGTCCACTTCCAGACTCTGGGTCAGTTTGAGAGCTGTGTTTTGATTGCGGTTGGAGCATTTTCATTTCACTACAGCTCTGATTCGCACGTCTGACTTAAATTAATTTGCAGTTCAACACCTTAACGGTTCCGTTGTCTCAATGTCTGTAGGTTTTTTCATTCGTACCGTCTTGTAACTGTTGAATTATGCTTTGCTGCAGTACAGTACAGTACATGCAGCTCAGAGGTTGAACACAGCTCCTCGGTCCGTCGGCCATTTTTTAATACTGAAAAAGTTACAATAGTCAAGACCTAAACTGTGCATTGAATGAATTCAGTCCACTATCAAAGGTCCAGCTCTTCTGATCTTTACTTTTTAAAAGTGTGCTTCAACACAAACTGTCAGAGTAAAGGTTTTTGTGGACAAGTTCAGCGCACCATCAAACTACAACTTGTAGCTGGTTTATAGCCCTTTTACTCCTGCTTTCTGTATTCAGACTTTGTTTCCTGTAATAATCCATAAGACAAAGTTAAAGTCCTAAAATAAAACTGTAGAGCGAAACAGGATTACAATATCTGATTCAAGTAATTTGGAGCAGCCTGGCACAAAAATGTCTTTTGTTGAGATTTAAAAATAGTTTAAACTCGGTTTTTATTTGTGGTTTCACTTTCAGGACCAGAAAACTGTATGAAACTGAGAGGGACTAAAGCATCAAGGGGGAAACATTTGCAGTGTGACAGTGAAGGTGATACCTGTCCACAGGTGTGACCACACAGATGACAATATTTCCAAACGACCGAGTCCATTTATAATAAATTAAATGTGAAACTTTTAACGACTCTGGCTGTTGCTCTGCAGACTCTGCAGATTTACATCAATGCCGTTGTGGATATTTACATCGTAACGAGTTTGTTCCCTTTCGAAAACAGGTAAACACTCAGTCGTCATTTAAATCACTGAGCCGATTTATGCTCCATAAACGAAACGTCTTTCAATCCCAGATGCAGTTCAAAGTGCTTTATATCAGGCAAGTAATTAGAACAACTGACTGCACAGTCAAGTTTAATGTGTTATAAATCAATTTTAAAGATGAATATTTCATCCACGCACCGAGTGACACCAAGTCGATTTCTGTGCTTTATTTCTGGTTGCTGAAGAAAAGTGGATCTCACACATGTGAATTTACAGTGAAATGACAAACACGAGTGGACTCAAAGGCGGCTCCCACTTCAGTGTAATTATATGGAACGTGAACGTTGCTGCGATGTGAGGATGGTAATTATCATGGTGATGGTGGTTATGATGGAGACGGACTCTTCTCTGACTGTTTTGGTATCAAGAACCTGAAAATCAAATCCCCCTCAGCTGAAGGAAGAATAATTAAAAGCTCGTTTGTGGTGTAGAGTATAGTGGGGGACAATGAAAACTGACAGTGATGTGAGAGATACCTTTAAACCGCCTCCCCTTTTAATTTATTGTCGTTTCCTATTGACAGCCTGCTGGGACTCTGAATTGAAAGGGCATGATCTTTTCTGAAGGCCGACAGGGGATTGTAGAGATTGTACTATTTTGAGAACCACATCAAGCCAATTAGCACAGCAGCCGCTAAGCGGGTGCATGTTGGGAGCCTACAAATGTATGAGAATGTGTGTGTGTGTGTGTGTGTGTGTGTGTGTGTCGTTTTGTGTGCATGTGTGTGTGTGTGTGTGCATCTGTTTTATGTAAGCTGAGCCATATGTTCTTATTACGACTGTATGTGGTCGTGCATCACGCCGCGTGTCTCTTCGCAGCCATGTGGACGGTTAAAATTATCCCAGGCTCGTTAGCTAAAGCGTCCCAAGCGTCTGCTAATTAGCACATAATAGGACAGGCGCGTCCGCCACAGTGGGGCCTGTAATTTAAGAATAAAGTTCATTTTCCTTTCAGAGACATTCCTCACAGCCGTGACCAGGCGACTACAATTAGCCTCCTCTCCATTAGCATCGCTCGTCAGCCGTGAACCATCAGTTATTATTAGCTAACGGGGATGTTACAATGCTACACACTGCACAGGAGGGGCAAATCTCTGGGTGCCCCCCTCTTTTATTAAACAAAAGCCCCCCCCACACACACACACACAGATCGTTTTGGTCTAATTCGTCATGTTCAGGGAAGTTTTTTGTCTGTCAGGAGGAGAGTTGTGGTTTTCCAGGTGGGAGCTCTGATGTGCAGCAGCAAACAGGAAGCAAGAGATGTGACCGTGGTGAAGGTGTGAGTGCGAGAACAGCGGCTGGAAATAGAAAGTACCAAATGTAGATGAATCACATTTTGGTTGGTTCTGTAATTGCGGGCCTTCACATCGAGAGAAAGAAAGAGAGAAAGACAGTGAGAAAGAGAAAGAGAGTGAACCATCTGGAGCTGCAGATACCGGCTCCTGTGGAGGACGGAGAAATTATCACGACGATACCAACAGTCACATGGAGGATTTCCAAAATTAGTCACCGCCAGTGGAAACATGTAACACGTCTAATGAAGGAGCGACTCAGTGGCACTTAATTAGGATTGAACTGAAGACTCCAACTATCAAAATATAAAATTACAAGGGAAGAGTACTTCCTTTATTTTATCAAAATATACCGAACCACCTGACCCAAATCTGATGTTTTGCTCTAAACCAGCAGTTTGCGAAGACAAAACCGAACTCTTGTAGTCATTTATTCATATTTTTTAAACATTTAAGAAAAGAAAATCATTAATATTTTAGACACACACACATTGTTTTGTTTTATGTTGAACACAACATGTCAGTCACGCAGACAGTCTGTGATTAAACTTCTCAATCTCCTGAGGACTTTTACCGACCTGCTGTTTATCAGTTTGCATGTTAATTAAAAACATGCTCCTGGATCGTTGATGTGGGCGGGGCTTAGTGCTCTCACCTGTATGCGTCAGGGATAAAAATAGTATGATGAGGCACAAGTATAATAAAAGTAGGTGCTATGATTAAATATGAGTGTTTTTACACTGACTAATAACTGATTAGTTGTTAACAAGCTCTCAAGCTGTTAGAGAAGATAATTGGAACAACAGGCTGTTTTTTTTTATATATATATATATTATTACATTATTAGATCAGTTCTTATTATCTCAGGCATTCTCAAACAGCAGCTCCACTCAGTTTAGTTATTTTATTTACTGTTTTTCTGAATTGCTGCTAAAACACTAATTCCTCTCGTGTGAATCAATTGTTGTCTAAACTTCATTCACTGAATCGAACATCCTTTTGACAAAACCATAAACTATACCTTCACCCAGTGAAACGCCATTTGCAGATTTCAGTCGTCGTTCCTTTTGAAAAACTTTTGAAACACATTCTCAGGCAATAAAACACAGTTGTCACTGTGATGTACTAGCGATGCATAATGGTAAAAAAAAAAAGTGGCAAAACATAAACACAAAACACATTTATCATCTGTTTGATGATGTGACAACCAATATAAGCCAGTTCAGAGTGGAAGAAGACAAAGAGTGGTCATTTCTGATGACATTCAGGCTTCTGTCATAGACCGAGTCCTCGTGCATGGCATGACAACGAGGGGAGCAGCACAAAGGGTCCAAGATTTAAACAGGTACAGTCTACTTTACTGTATTGCTTCATCATTGAAAGTTACTGTATACATATGTTTCAAAACATTACATTACAGATGTTTTGCACGTTCACTTTTTGTTGAATTGCAAGTCTGTCATACGGAGGAGGACGCCGATGTTCACACCCCAGCAGCAGGAGGCCGTTGTAGTTGTAGTTGGGATGGTCCATCACATGTAGCATGTGATGTTGATGATGAAAGACGAGATGAAGCTCAAAGACTGTGTGATTGATTGATTGTGTGCAGTCTTTTGATTTTTTTTTACCTTTTACAGTGCATTATAGGCTGTGGACTTTTATTTATGATGATCAATTTCAGGATGGATTTTCTTTTTTTTCCACAGCACCTATGACTGTAGTTCATGTTTGATGGATGCAGAGTAAATGCTGAATCCTTTTTTCTTTTTCTTCTTCTTTACTTTTGGAGATGCAAACCATAACGTGATCAGCAAACACTTCTCCATGAGCTACATGCCCGTGAACACCGTGTTGAAATACGGCTAATGAAAAATAGAAACACTTCGTGAGACATCTGACACTGGATCTGCATTTTAAACAAATATATTAAGTGATAATTATAAGTTTTTCTTTCTTATCAACTGGATGTTAGATCAAAAATGTAGGTTTTACTTCCTCATGATATGTATATATGTTGAGAAATGAATGCCAGTGGACCTGTGCTGACTGTTGAGCCAGGCACATTGACACTGTGAAGGTTGAAGGTTCGATTCCCTCCTGTATCGACCCCTGACTTCATCCGTCTCCACTAATTGACACCTGGTATTTATAAAATGTGCAGTAAACTAACTGTAAACTGTAATGGACACCAGACAGAGATGGACGATCACTCCCTGAGCTGAGGGAGTCTCACGTCCTCTGGTCCCGCCCACCACAGGACCCGTATCGCTGCTGGGCGACAGGTCCATCACTCAGGGTGATTGACAGCTGCAGAGGCCGCTCATCCTCCGGATCGATCTCATCGATTTCCTCGTCTCAGACGCAGAGGAGATGACATCAGATGGTGAGGTGCTTCTGATTTCTTTATGTGGGTCTAATCTCCTATCAACACACACACACACGGTGAAGAGAGCAGAGGTGCAGATCAATCTGTGTGTCTATTGTCTTATCACAGTTGTTGTTCAATAACACTTTGAATAGAGGATGAAGACGGGAGGAGGAGGAGGATTGATCATTTCCATAGAGGAAACACAGACAGAAATAAAGCAAAGCAAAAAAATACTGAAAAATGGAAATTGACTTTTATTTTGAAATGTTAAATCAACCTTCAGCCTCTTTATGGTGGCCCAGAGAGGTCAATACACTCTGTCTGAGTCTCTCTGATGTTTCCTAATTGTTTCTCTCTCTCTCTGCTCTTTCACCTGTCCACCTGTAGTAGTAAGGTGTTAGTGGGCGTGGCCTAAAGCCTGATCCGGTGATCAGCTCCACACACACCAATGTCATACAAACACAAATCAGCTTCAGAAAACACTTTTGGTTGTGTTGTGATTATTTGCTGCACATGTGTGAATTAGTTGTAATTGGTGAAATAGTGAAACTCACTCACAGGTGTTGTGCACACACCTGCCTGATAATGAGACCGAACGTTGTGTCACATCACGACTCTGATATTGTGTTAATGTTGTGGTCATTTACTTCTGCCAGTCAACAGCGAGTGACATTTCCATCCTGCCAAGCTTCTGTAAGCGGACAATCAACAACCTGTTCACTTTTCTGTGGCAACTTCTCCATCACGAGGTTTCTGCGACAGGGAGGAAGGATATTGATCATTTATTAATCATGTCGGCAAAGTGATTGGTTGCTTGTTTTTGCAGCCGTCAGTGATCACAACACCAGGCCCCGTTAATTTAATAAATGAACTCATTTGAGACATCTGGAAATGTTATCCATCTTCAGAGGAAGGAACCAAAACAAGAGGCTTGTTGCTCCCGCCAAAATAAAAGTAAAGTTTAGCGTTCCTGATGAGGTTCCTGGAGAAGTTACAAAGCAGAGATTAGTTTTACTTTCGCTGTCAGTGAGTTTGGAGAGAGTCTGCGCTGAAAACTGTGAGGCAAACAAAGCTGTGTGCGGTGACAACTGGTCTCGACACCCTCCATACTGCCATGTCTGACTGTAGGGAGTCATTATGAGCCATCTGAGGATGTTTATTAATGACCTTGGCATGGCTGGAGGTGGCTGCCATGCTGTTAATGCTATTCACTGGCACACAGCGAACCGTGGCAGCGCACAAAGAGAGGCAGGGAGGCAGAGGACAAGGCGCCTGGTGGACATCCATATTAATGCCAAACTCAGCCTGTGTTCTGCTGCCATGAGCCCCAGCTGAAGTCCAGACAGAGCAGCCTGATCCCTCAGGACGCCCTCCTTTATCTTCATACCGGCACATCCGCTGCGGCGCAAACTGTCACGAGACTGTCTCAAAGGATGTCCGGAGACGTCCTCAGAAAGTCTGCGGACGCCTTCTGATGTTTTCGAGAACTTCCTGACACGTTCGAGGACAAAGTTTGGAAGTTTGTAGTGGAGACTTGTGGATCGATCAATAACAAATGCATCACGATTTACACTGTGCTTCGAGCATCTGGAGCCACCTGGCTAACACTCACACACCGACACTGTAATAATATTATTAATGTGCCAAAAAAAGTAAATCAAACTTTTATTTTAAGCATCAAATATGTAAATGTTGTGAATACAAAACAAGCAACAAGACTTAACTAATATTTCCCAGCAGTGAAATAGTGCAGCCATATAAACAGCATCATTTATTTTAATATATCATGTGAAGAGCTAAAAATCAGTGACGACAACGAGCACTAAACTTCAAGGCAACACAATAACTAATGGAAAATGTTTGATTACATTAAAAAAAAACTCCAAAAGATTAAAAAAAATCGAAGTTGCAGCCCCTTTAAAACAAACTTGAAGATGTGTGTCAGTGATTCGTGGGATGGGTCAGTCACAGGTGAGGTGTGTTGTGAATGTGTGCGCTCGGCCTGCGGCAAAAACAACGTGGGCGTTGTCTAAAAACAGCCGTTTCCCGCCTGTTTCACCTGTTCACACGCAGGTGCAAGAAGCATGTTTCAGATTCAAGTGTCTGGAGTCACATGAACATGATCAGTGACAAGCTGCAGAAAAATGTTGAAATGGTAAAATTCACAATCACACACACACACAAAGATATGAGATCCACCTGTTTTCCAAAATAAAGACTAATTCTCCTCGGTCACGTTCAGACTCTGCACTTTAAATTGGGTTTTTAAAGACATTGTTAAAGCTTGAAGCAGAACGCGTGAACTCCGTCTGCGTCCTGATGTGATTTTCATGATGTAATAACAAAGGTCAGACACAATCAGCCTCACACTGTCTCTAATGTGTGGAATGACTTTAAAGCAGCTCTAATCCTAATCCTGATCTGGTTTCACAGGTGGATTCCTCTTTGTGCTGCCTTTGACCTTCTGTCACGCAGCTCGTTTTCACATCCACTCATTCACACTTTTCTGATGCAAACTGGATGAAATGTCTGAACAAACCAGCCGCCTGAATATTTCAAAGCCCGACATACACGCAGGGTGTTTTATCTTCTGTTCTCTCTCGGAGAAGAAGAAGCTGCGTTTTGCTGCTTGTGCAGGTATCGATTTCAAGCAGCAGCCCCTTTATCTAACAGGTAACGGGGTCCAAGTGGGGTGACTGGTTTGGTTAAAGGCCATATCCCCCCCCAGAAATAATTGAACATGCAGCAGCCAGCGGGGAGATGTGACGTGAGCCTGTGCAGCTCTACTTGTTGCACATTAGGAAACAGGAACAGAGGAACGCCGAGGAACCCGGTCTGTGGGAGGAGAACATGTTCTGCCGTTCCTCCGGGGTTTCAAAGCTGCAGAGTGAGCTCTCGGCGTGTGTATATATATATATATACCAGCTGCTGCTTAATTACCTTTCTATGCAGCAGCGAGATGAAGAGGTGTGTTTTATCTGCTGCCTCGGTCGCACAACTTTTTCAGAGTAATTGCTCGCTCGCTGCCTCGGTTTCCACCACGGCGAGGACTCAAAGGCAGGGTGGGGCCGAGCGAGCGAGCAAGCGTGCTGGAGGGAGACGGAGAGAGGGGTTAGTAGGAAATATATGTGGATGTGTTGTTGTTGTTGTTGTTGTTGTTTGCGCCTGAGAGATGAAATCGTCTCCTGAGAAGATTCACAACAGTCGACAGTGTGAACTCTGCACAGACGCGTTGCCGCTCAAAGCTAAATGCTAACACGCCACACAACACCAGCGATGCTGCTGTGATGTTCAGCAGGTGTCGTCTTCACAGCGTTCGCCATCTTAGTTCAGAGTGTTTTGCACAGCACAGAAAAGGATCAGCTTCTAAAATGTTTAATGATAATCTCCTTGTGTTAATCACCGGGAGTAAAGATGAACAGATGCAACTGCAAAAGTTCTCCTGCAGTCAGAGTTGTATTAAGTAAATTAAAATTGAGGAGAAAACAAAGCGTGGTGATGAGACTGTGCAGCCTGGAAGATGTTTCCAGGCTGATCAGGAGCCGCTGATTGAACCTGAGGAGCTGGAAACGCTTAATGAGGAGCAGGTACACAGGGCAGCCATGAGCAGAATTCAGATATCACATTACAGTGAAGCTGAAACGTGCTGAAAGCTGCAGACCTTCCTATCACGTCCCCTTCTTCCCACCTGCAGGTCATGTTTCCTGTTTCTGTTCCTGGTTTACTGCGATGAGTCCGACTTGTCCTTTAAAATTCCTGCCTGTGACCTTTGACCCGCCTCGATGACGTGTTGCACCTCAGTCTAAGTCATCGCTCTTTTGGCTTTGAGATGAAGAGTTCAGGTATCTCTGGGTTTTGTTGAGGAGTGAGGAGAAGATGAAGCAGGAGATCGACAGGCCTCCATCCTCTCCTGTGGTCATGAACTCTGGGTTGTGACTGAGAAAAATGAGTGGAGTTGCTGCTTCTTCATTTTGTGATGCTTTTTATTTTATTGTATGTTTTATGTCTTTTCAGAGAGACAGAGGAAAGACAGCGCTGCGGTTCAAGCTTTGATGCCTCCTTGGAGGTGGTTTACTGAACAGCTCCAACTGGAAGGAGATGCTTTAGAGATGATCACGTACGTGTCACCTGGTCTGGGAACAACTCTGGATCCTGCAGGAAGAGTTGGAAATCACTGCTGGAGACGTCTGAACTTTGTTTGAACGCAACTTTGGACGCATGGATGAAAAGTTCAGTAGATTTTTATCTACATCCAGCCGCTGTGTGTGTGTTTTTTTATGGAAGTGCTGCTTCTTGAAAAAACAAACATTTTTTCTACGTCTTCTCCACATTTCCTCAAAAATTCATCCCGACAGCTTCACCGTCTGTGGAAACTTTCGCCGTCTCTCCCAGAATTCACAGTAACGTGGTGCAGTTTGTGAGCAGCTCTTGGCTTGAGCAAACATGCGATTGTGATAATGGATCCTCTGGTGGATTCAGCAGGGACCAGGAGGTTAAATAGATTTTCAGCTTCACGCTTCCTTGGGAAACATTTTCAGAGTCACAAACACATTTTGGCTTAAAACACAGAGCGAAGATCTCACCACCACCACCACCACCAGCACCACCGAACGTTGGCAGCGCTGCAGAAAGTCGCAACGGCCAAAACAAAAAAAAAAAAAAGAAAGAAAAGAAAACACTGAATATCCTGGATCTACTTCCTGCGGTGCGTCTGCAGCCCACAGACCTCGACACCACAATTAGAAGTTAAGGAGAAACAACAGGCAGCCGCAGTATTTACTGGCATCACACAGAAAAACAATGAAGCCAGAGGACAAGAGGTCACGGGAGGCGGGGTCAGGAGGTCAGGGCGCCATCACCTCCATCACACACCGCTGATTGGAGTCAGACGGAAAGTTGAACGCTGCTTCGTGACCGGGCCGACGGACATTTCATCAGCTGCCACAAGAGAGAGAGAGAAAGTTCAGCTGGAGGAGTGTATGTTGAAAACAAAACACACACACACACACACACACACACTGATCTCCATCTGAATGTGCTCGTTGATATGTGAAGATGAAGGTCAAAAGCGTGGAGTGCTGTCATCTGATTGGTCCTCATCTTCAATGGGTGAGGTGCAACAAGAGAAAAGCTTCAGGGCCACACACACATTTCCTTTGTGTGTGTGTGTGTGTGTGTGTGTGTGTGTGTGTGTGTGTGTGTGTGTGTGTGACGTGGTGAGGAGGAGAGATTCTGGCAGCTCTTCATCATCACCTTCGCGGT
>OMNW01032076.1:0-14249 GCA_900303245.1 Selene dorsalis
CCACCGTCTTCTCTGCCAGGAGGATCTCGTCCTGCGGCAGAGACTGGTGTCCGCTCAGGACGCGCCGCTGCTGGAAGAGGCGGATGGTGACTTTGGCTCGGCTGCGGTTGGTCTTCGACAGGCGAAGGAAGAGCCAGACGTTAGCCTGTTCCACCAGAGAGAGGTCGCCTCCTTCTTTGGAGAGGACGAAGTTCACCACGCCCTGAGAGTCACCTGAGACAGAGACAGGGACAGGGACAGGGACAGGGTTAGGACAGTGATGATGGGTCTCATCAGAAAACACTGCTATCGGATCAACAGTTTGACCTTGTACAGAGAACTTCAGGTAACCATGGCAACATAGATGAAATTAACATGAGCACAAACATAGATCAACATCATCTCTAGTCCCACTTTGGATACACTGTCACACACACACACACACACACACACACACACACATCCTTATCACACGGGTGTGTGAGCCACCTCTGAGCTACATACATCTACGTTCAGCATCTCCGCCATGACCTCGCACACTCACACACGCACCTCCTGCTGACTCAGCTGCAGTGGTTGGAGGTTTTGGAGTCAGGCGGTGTTTAAAGCAGCTAATGGTTCCCTGAAGGAGAAGTGTTGTCATCACTGCAGCTTGAAAACATGAACAAACGCTGCCCGGAGAATTACGGGAAAGTTTTAAGGAGTTGTGGCTGTTTCCAGAGGAGGAGCTTTAATTGCAGGGTAACTGCCCTCAGGTTGGTAGCAGCAGGTAGGCAGTGGTCAGAGGGCCTGGATGTAGTCAGGCTGCTCTCATCTGTCAGCTTACAGTTGAGCTCGTGACTTTTTATTTAGTTCATTTCTTGGGTACTTTTCAATGTAATTAGAAATCATCAGAAAAATATCTCCTACTGTTTTGGTTTTTTTTTATGAGAATGACTTTTCGAAGGAAAACGACTTTCTGCCTCATGATTGGATAAATCTACAACCTCCAGTCAATCAGTGAGCAGCTGCAGTAGTTTGATCATGTGTGTTTGGGTGTACAGGAGTGCTGCAGATTTATCTTTTACTTTACCTTATTTGACTTTTTCTTTGATTGTATACAAAAGTTTAGAGCTCTGTACACACACACACACACACACACACACACACACACACACACACACACACACACACACACACACATGTCCACACTGGTATTTTACATTTCCTAGAAACCTGGAGGCCAGGCACCGAGGTAATGACTACTTTGAAGTCACCATCCACCACTGTTACATAAGATCTTTGCATCACCTCTTCCTTGCCCTTTCATTGTGTGTATGTGCGTGTGTGTGTGTGTGTTCTCTTTCATTTGTGGGCGTCCATACAAAAAAAAAAAATCTAAGTCACGATTTGAGAGTTTATGAATGTCAGCAGCAGTGATGCTTTGTTAATGTGTGTGTGTGTGTGTGTGTGTGTTTGCACGCGTGTGTGTCTGTGTGTGTGTGTGGAGGCGTTCGGCACTTTAGCGAGTCCATTAACGCCGTTTACGCGACAATTCGGAGGCGATTATCTCACTTACATCATCACCGCTTCAGAGAGATTAAAAAAATAAAAGCCCTGTTCATTCATCTTTTCTTAGAATAGTGTTTGTGTTGATTCCTCCAACAGGAAGAAGAAGAAGAAGATGATGATGAAGAGTCATCTTTGTTTTAACTTCTGCAAGTTTTAGGACTGAGAAAACTTTCTTAAGCAGGATCAGTCTGTCGGTCAGGTTCAGCTGTGTAGGTGGAACGTGCTGTGATCACGAGATCACTTTAAAGCTTAGACTCTGAAGTTGTCAAACCTACAGTGATGCAGATACATTCATACATCGTTAACACATCAGAGTGTGAACTGTCACACACACACACACACACACATCATGCGGCAGGAAGAGCAGGCACAGAGTGAAGGGACGGTGATTTCCTCTGCTGTGGGTCTAAAGTGGAGCTTGGAGCCTCACTGGCAGTGGAGGGGAAATGCAAATAGCATGTTAGCAGCAGAAAGTAGCAGCTGCGAGGGGCGAGCGGGCCCAGCGTGTCCACGCAGAGCCGCTTATTACGGCAATAATGACAGACGAACTGTGATTTACGGACACATGCTGACTTCACAGTCGTGTCATACGCAAACATCACTATTAACCGCATACCAGTGTCATGACAGCGAACTCATCAGCCTCTTGAGGCCGCGATCCCTCGCTGGACGTTTGTGGAAGAAGAGCAACAGGCTGTTTTGGATGCACTGATATAGTGATAAAATGATGATCGTGGTAAAAAAAACTACACCTCCCATGAGGCTTTTGGTATATCAGATAATAAACAACTGACAAACAGCTTGTCTGGTTCAACAGATGTTTGAGGCGCTAAAACCAGTTGCTTTGAAAAAAATTTGACATTGTTAATCAATCAATAGTTTTGATGGAACAGTCATAGCAGCAAAGCACGCTGGGATACGAGCAGGAGACTTAAAAAAAAAAAAAAAAATCTTTCATTGCTGTTGTGTGTTTCCCCATGAGCTGCTGACCTCACATGAATGGACATAACCCTCCAAATATATCACATGATTGTCTGTCACTGCTCATTTTCTGAGGCTCCTCCAGCTGACGGTTGTAATTCCTAAATATTGTGAGTGAGGTGCAGCTGTGATGGGGCTGTCTCTGCTGTGTGTTGTTGACACGGAGCTCGAACGCACCTACTCTCACGCGCTGCGGTAGAGATAACTACCTTCAACGTGCATCGTATAGTCACACAGTAGATGGAGATTAACGCTATTAACACCGATGTTTGGTCGATGTGTTGAAACCTCCACAGAGCGGGTCAGAAACAAGAAGCTCCGGCAGCTCATTTACACTCCGAGACAACAAGCGTCTGTTTCCTGGAGTCAGTCCGACCTCTGCAAGCCTTCTCCTCACAGCTCATCGCTCTCCCTGTAATCCCCCTCCATTTACTTACCCATCTTTACAAACTCATGTCTCAACAACTCATAAAACCTGATTTCTGGCCCTCGTCTGCCCCCACAACACACACACACACACACTGACATTATCATGCAGAAACTGTGTTTGGACAGAGCAGCAAGGGAGAAATGTGTGTGTGTGTGTGTGTGTGTGTGTGTGTGTAGGTGTGTGTGTGTGTGTGTAGAACACTGAAACACAGTTGCTCTGTAGAAATCTACATTGTCAGGGTTTCTTGTTACTTCTCATCAGCTCATCTGATTAAAAAAAGACAGAAACAATTTGGAGAATGCCACGATACAAAACAGGATCTACTGAAAGCAACAGTAACACTTTTGACAAAGCTTCATTTAGACAAACACCCAAAATAGATCAGGGCTGTAACTTACCTAGTATACCCAGTCTAAGCCATTAAACCCAGTCGAGACCATGACAGAGTCACTTCGGACCATCAAACAGCTGGTCAGATCACCAAAAAACTCAACTACAGATACAGAAGATCTTTTATACCCACAGCCATCAGGCTTTTTAATTCTTCTGCAAATAGTAGATGAGCTGACAGACAAATGAATTTCCCTTTGGGATTAATAAAGTCATTCGTATTCGCATTCGTAAATATCTACTTAAGGACAGGTAATCATCCAGTTTGACTGTAAATGACCCATCTTCGACCACCAAAGACCAAGCTGGACGATCATAAACCCAGTGTAGACCATCAAAAGTCCAGTGTGGGCCACCAGCAATCAGATGACCACATCAGAAACAGCATCACAACCCACATCAGCGACATAACACTCGCAGAAATCAGGCACAATAAACTGACATCTGAGCCAGACATCATCATCCATCAGCAGCAGCAGCAGCAGCAGCAGCAGCAGCAGCAGCAGCAGCAGCCTCCAGAGATTCCTAAACTCTCCCATGAGCCTCTAGGGCGTATTATGATTTTGATTTATCAGGCAAAGCCTCTCTGAGCAGCTAACAAAGCTAAACAAGGGATCCTGCCAACAAGGGACACACTGGTCGGTATGTTGTTAAAAGGACTGTTGGTTTATGATAAATCTTATTAAATCCTCTGTAATCCCCCCCACACACACACACACACACTAACACACACACACATAGGGAGAGAGACGCACTGTGGAGTCATCTGTTGAGCAGACGTTTGAGAGATTTGGTGTGTTATCAGACACCTGGAAGTGGACGCTGCGGCCCTGCTGTTTCAGCAGCGCTGCGTGGACTTCTTCAGCAGCTGAAACAATAGAGCACATTTCCTAAAAGCTGCCAAATATAAAACCCAGCGCATATACATCACTTTAATAAATCCTTTTGTTTGCTACTGTAATTTTCTCGCAGCAGAGAAAACTAGAGGCCCCCGAGGGGCTCAGAGCCGTGAAGGTGGCTCCTGTGTTTTATTTCCTAGCGAGGCCCCGACTCAGCCCGACGGTGACATCTGGAATATTTTTCGTCGGCCTCATGTCGAGTTTGTTTGAAATGAATCAAAACAGCTCCGGTGAATTAGCAGGTTTGTTAAAGCCCTGATTATTGCTCGCTGTTTGTTTTAAATCAACATTTGGTACAACTGATGGTGAGTGTAAACAGTTACTCTTTCTGTTGTCATATCCCTCTGTAGCCTATCCCGAGCCTAAATATCCCACAATGCACTGGAAACGTCACAATTGAACACTGTATTGTCATCAAGCTTCGCCGGTCACATGGCCAGGTGTTCTTTTATAGGTGCTTTTTTTTCACTTGATAGAAGCACTTGAATGCATCGTCTGTGGGTGTGGCCACTCAAAGGAGGCGGGGCCTGAACTGTGGCCCTGGTAATACTGGATTTGATTGTTGACACCGGTGAGTGAACACACCCTCCCTCCTCTGTTCCCTGTGTTTACTGAGACTTTGACAATGACCAACACACACACACACACTGTACCCATCTGTCCAAACACACACTGTATCCCTGCGTGTGTGTGTTTGTGTGAGCTGGTCATTGTCCGTCATAATCCCGTCTTCAATGGATGAGCGGCTTTCAACAGGCTCTGCAAACCTGTGAGTGGCTGGTGTGTGTTTGAACATGCGTGAGTGCGTGTTTCTTCTCATGGTTGACGTTTCTTCTTCTGCGGCCTGTTGCTGTTGCACACCTTTGTTTCTGTTTGACTGTGGCCTTCAACCGTTCACAGAGACGGGGTGGAGAGCAGCTCGTGACGGGACTCACAGTTTGCACAGCTGGTTCTCCACCTCTTGTGCTCGTCGATCACGCAGGAGATGAGTTGGAGGAGGAGGAGGGAGCCGTAGGTACAGTCGGTTGTATGTGACAGATATAACAGATCGTCACCGAAGGACTTCCTGCCTGCTTAATGGGAGCTCTCCTTCCTCTCTGACTGTCAGGTTTACATTAAAGAGACCAGACTCTCTCCGTATCTCTGCAGATCTTTGCAGACTTGTACAAGCTACAAGTTACATTAAACCCCTCAATGCTCAACTCAAAGGAAAGCTGAGGTGGGGCCAGGGGCCCTGCGTTTGTTTGGTTTAACCAAAATTTACATTTACTGTTAAAAGATAACAGACTTTTTTTTTTACATGCAAACTGTTCCCTCAAGATACTACACACTAAAACACAGGCAAACACTCACTATAGCCACAGATGTAGATGTAGAAATGCACAGTTTCCATCTGTTTGTGTGATTTTAGAGCTCCAGTAAACGTCTGTTTGTTTTGAATGAAACTCTAGATGTGAAGTGTTGATGAATGTTCTTCACAGGGAACCACAGCAGTAAGAATGAGTCTGTCTTTACTCCCATTTACCACCGAAAGCCCCACACTGAGTCTTTTAGTTTACATTAGGGGGGGATCAGTGGGCTGGGTCGACCCCCGCCCCTACACACACACACACACACACACTGTGTCCTATACATGGTGATTCCATGATACAGAATCTACTTCCACATTAACCTGCAGGTTCAAATGTGTGGATCCAGGTTCTGGTCTTGTTTACAGCTTTAGATTTCTGACAAGGTAAAATTTAGAGCAAATTCAACTTGTAGCATATGTGTGGAGATATAAAATACCTCAAACATAAAGAGTGTGTGTGTTACAGTTTTAGTTAACCTGTAAACCTGCAGAGAGCTGTCAAAAACTGAGCTCTGGTCACATGGCTCTGAACCCTGAACTCATAAGATCTCCCCTCTGATCTCAGTGTTTAACTACTCATGTAAACACTGTTAATGGAGTGAAGGTAACTGCGTTGGGCGTGTTAGCCCCACAGTGAGGCCTGGAAGGCTGCGTGGGACAGAAGTCTGCTTCTAGACCCGAGATCAGAGAGTCGACGCCCTGCTCAGGATATTTGGCACCACATGTGAGTCAGCGGGGCTGTGTTAGTAAACACACACACACACACACACACACACACTGGAGCAGCTCTCTAGATGTGAAACAAAATCTGTGTAACGCTGTCAAACAACCAGTAAACAAAAGCGGAGAGGAAGCTTTTTTGGGCAGCGTCGGCGTCTTGAGAGGAATGTCCTGAATGCCAAACTCACTCATCGTCAGCTGAAGAGAGAGAGAGAGAGAGAGAGAGAGAGACTCGCCACGCTCACATGTTTAAGATAATAAATCCTGGATTTGGAGGTTTTATATCTGGTTGTGTCAAAGCGACAGGCAGGAGAACACGATAAGATGAGGAGGATGTCATGTTTTCACCAAACAGGGGCACCGGGCAGAGGGCAGGCCGCAGACAGATTCTCTAATGAGCCCTACCAGGCACAGGTCCATGGAGAGCCGAGAGGCCGAGGGTCAATTGAAAAACACCAAACAAGCTAAGTCCCCCAGGGGAGGAGACATGGATCTAATCAGTGGGAGGATGTGACCTCACAGAGAAGCATTATAGAGCCGTGACGATCAATCGGTCCATTGAAAGAGTTAGCCACAAGTTTAATGATTTCATTTTGTCTTTACAGCTGACAGCGTAGCCACGGACACTAGGCCGCTGCATCCGAAGGCTTGTTAATTCAGAAAACCACCAGAGAGGAATCGCCTCGTTCATATCTAATCCCACCGAAGAGCAAGCAACATGAGGCCTGACAGCAGGAGACAGGTGAGGACAGCACAGAAACCAATCACAGGGAAGATGTGTGTTTAACACAGGTGAAAGCACTGACACAAAAACACTGCTCTTCTGTAGTCGCTAGTTTGTCTTTGTTTTTTCTCCTATTTTCCATTTGTATCCCAAACACATCACAGCAGAAACAGACAGAGAGAAACACCTGGTGATGTCATATTCACATGACAATAACATTAACATGACACCCTCCATTATATATAGCTGTCTATGTCATAGAAATGAAAAGATATAATATATTTTAACCATTTTTCTATCAGAAATAAATGAGAAATTGATTAATAATGGAGAGGAATCCAAAATTCCAGTAACCTGCAAAGTTTATATAGACATACATGATTCTCTGCAGGAGCCCAGCAACTTCACGCTCGAGTCATATGACATAGATGCATTTAAAAACACTTGTTCTGGGGAAAAATCTAACTTCTGGGTGAGTTGTCGTGGCGATAATTGACCGTTTACTTTTATACATTTTCTGCACTATGTGTTTATGTCCTGTGAACATTCTATGGTGTCTTTTACTGCTGCTGCCAGGCAGACAATGAAGTGTGATAACATGGAAAGCGACCGAGGGGGGGGGTGGGGACGAGGCGAGCAGCTCGGCTCTCTGATGAGTGAGCTGTAATTCTGTCACTTTGTGTCATCAAGTTGCTGAAGCTGCCTCGTCATGCGCGCTGGCTGTTAGAACAAAATAAAAACCGACTATAAAATTTTTTACAAAACTCCAGTTCCACACATAAAGAGAGACAGACTGTGGGAAACAGAGTTTGGACCAGCCCCTCGAACAAAGTTCTCAGCTGCTCCATCCTGCGCTGTTTTCCTCCTATAGTCATCTGACATGTTTTTATTGTCATTTCAGTGTTTTAACAAAGTGATTTCATGGCATGTTTCTCATTTCCAGAGCATGTCTACAAAACCAGACTCTCTCTCCTGGGACAATAAAGTTTTGAGCTAAATTGAAGTTGAAGTGCCAGCTTTTTACTCACTGCGTGGCTCCGGATTCCCAGGCTGAGTTATTTATAATGAGAGCGCAGATAACCGGACCACTCTCAAAGTCTGATCTTTCCATGTCAAGACACCAAAATCCTAAAAAGACTCTTCTCAGGAGCAGTCAAACTACGTCTAATGGAGATCTTGGATGTCTTGGCGAATGCAGGTGATGCTAAACTGTCTCCATCAGCAGGAGCTGAGGGAGGTTTGAGTGAAGTCTGTTTGCAGCACATCATGCCTGCACTGGGTCACTGTGATGTTGAGGAAAACTTCGAAACATGAAGATTCTCAGTTGAGAAGCAGGTGCAAGACCCCTGTCATGTGTTTCACGACTGTGTGTTCAGAGTTAGTAAGTGATGTGTGCGTCAGCTTCACCTGCCCCGACCCCACCCTCATCTGCTGAGAGCTTCTTCTGATCCTGTGACTAGTTCAGTGAGTGAAGAGAAACAAAACTAACCCAGGGAGGGAAGAAGAGACTTTTATCTTTGTTTCTGTCTCTTTATCTCTGCAGGATAGGTTTTATCAGGACTGTTAGTGTAACAGCTTCCTGTTAATGTATCAACACATTAACATTTAACAATTACCGTTCTCCACTAGCGCTCATCCTCCGTCATGTCCGCGCAGCTGCTCTCACACACACTGGGAACCTCCTAGTACAACCAGTTTCATGCTGGAACAGAGTGGGAAAGCTCCTGTTTCAGCCTGTAATAAGCACAGAGCCGACCACAGTCTCCCCATGTGGTTTGAAAAGGACCGAACGGGGAGTGTTGAGTCAGGAGGAGTCATTCAGGGACAGATACCAAGGCTGAGATGGTTCGCTCCTCTCTTCCCCCCCTGTGTCTCTTTCCCACCGATTCCTCCCCCGTCCCTCCCTCTCTGTTTGAACTTGCCTGTATTTAGCGAGGCCACTGCTCGCTGCCTTCCTGTCCTCCCTGATTCCTCCCAGAGGGCCGACACAGCAGGCGGCTGGCAGAGAGCAGGCAAATGTGGAGATGTCTCACTCTGACCACGTTTCAATGTACCGAGGAGATTGCCCACTGGTTTGGCAACGAAGGCACGGTGTGATTTGTCATGCCTGAGTTTAGAAACGTAATGCTGGATCCAGACCCTGATTTCAACTTAGATTTGTATAAAATAAAGCCTCACTTCATTTTCCAAAGTCCCAGATGTCACAATGTGATCAATATTAAAGGTCCATGTAGTGTTCAGGTAATAACACCGGATGGGTGGGGCCTGAGGCTACTTTGTTGTGACATCACAAAGTTACTGAGGTTGTGACTCTGTAGCTTGGACAAAAATGACAAGAATAGATCAGTAAATTTATAGATAATTAAATACACAATAAATGCAAGATTGAAAAAAAAATTATTAATGTTAATTCTTCAATTTCCTTTATGTTTCTGCCATTTGTTTGGTCCTCCGTCGATATTTCAACAGTATTATTAGAGATAGGACCTACACCTGCTTTTTAATCAAATTAAATATGGACATCCAACTTTGCATAATATGGACCTTTACTTACCAATTTCTATTTGCACAGTTACTGAATCACTCACTTATTTCGTACACATGCAATATCATCTATCCCTTTGACTGCTTGGATGACATCCATTAACATCAATAATGTCATCATTATCAAATATAAAGGATAAACAGTTTTCCCAATACTAGCCCAGATGGTTTAAAGCTGATCTATGAGTATAAGTAAATTACATGATCCGATGTAAATTGTATAATAATGTTCAGTATTTGTTCTACTTTTTTTAATATTATTCCAGCTGATTCACTATGTTGTTATACGGCAGCCTCCACAGGATGAATTAAGAGTCATGAGGGTCTTGAGGACGTAAACAGAGTAACAGAGAAACAGAGTTCCATTCAGTTCCGCGTGCTTAAGTGTTTGCGGTAAAAAAAAGTGACGCGAGCAAGCTGCTCTCTACAGCAGCCAGTACTGTTGAATGTACATTCAGCTAGATTGTTGGTAGCTGCACTCTTCACCTGCTGCGGTGGAGGACTTCTCTCCATCACCTTCACCTCCCCCTGCCGCCCTGATAGGCGAGTTACGGTTTTACAACTTTTACAAAGAATTTTAAATTGACGCAAAAGTCAGAACGCCGCAGAGAGATGCAAGGTCAGTCATCGAAAGTTTTAAATCATTTTACCCCAAGAAAAAATACATAGGTTTTGATGTAAAATACTCAGATAATAACTTTTTTCAATATGAATATGGCAAATATCAAGAGATGAATTAACAAGATAGACAAGTAGATACAGGAATAAAGCTGGGAAGTGTTTCATTTCATAGGGCCTTTCAAAGTGTTCTCCTCCACAGCTGACTCAGGATCAGAACATGACCACAAGGGAACGTGATCTGTAGTTAGCTGACAGCAATGACGCATTCATTTCTAAAATAACGACACTGAACTCTGTCTGTTACTGTGAGTAAGAACAGCTTTTGGTTTTTGTTCAATCTGCTGAATACAGTTGGAGTTGAGATTTGCAGGGGGAAAAGTGCATTCGTCGGGGACTATTTTTAGCAGCGGATTAATCCACATTTGGTGCTGTAGTGAGTATTTGTGGCAGCAGGACAGTGTGTGTGGGACTGCGTCAAGATAAACCACAGTGTGTGTGTTGACGGTGATGAAGGGACGCGTGCGTGACTCACTGATGTGTTTTAATACTTCATGTGGTTCAGAGGGAGACGATGTATCAGACCGTGATGCACATCTTCAGCTTTATCCTCAGGATTCGCTAAATCTTCAGATTCTTTTGTCGGCTTTTGTGTGTTTTTGTGTGTGTGCGTATGTGTTTGTATGCACACACGCGCAGGTCTGGGCACAATCTGTAGTTGTTTACTATCGAGTGATTCATCTCCCCAGACATAGAGCATCTTTGGCTGCTGGTCACACATCAAAGCAGAGCCAAAATGATGTGGTGGGACGACGTCGGCTAAAATGAGCCGCCAGGGATTAAAAACAGCAGCGTTAGGACGGCATGGACAGCGCCGTAAACACGCCATAAACACTCGATGGCCACGTCACGCGAAGATGTGATGGATGGGGAGTAGAGGAGTGAGCAAAAGTTAGGAAAGAGCCAAAGCGGGGTTAGAAGAAGAATCAACAAAGAAGGAGGTCAAGCGCATGCCAAGAAAAAGATGAGAGAGCGAGAGAAGAAAAGATGAAAAGAGCAAACGGAGGAGAAAAATGAGGGTTAGAGAAAAGAAAGCAGAGAAGGAAACATGCTAATTGTTGTTTATTTTCAAATCAGACGGACACTTTCGTCTTCCTTTGTCTTTCTCTCTGCTGCTGTGATTTGCCGTTTCCTCTCAGTTGTTGGAGGTCAGCGAACTCGACCGACGAGTTGCTGGTTCGAATCCCCAGACAGAGCCGGCCACCAGAATAGATCTAACAATAACCAGTTTATTCTGTCTGCCAGAAGAGGGAAGGGGAGATCGGGGTTAGAGAAAGAGAGATGAAAGTGGATTGTGGAATGTCGCTAATGATGTGTTCAATTAAGTTCAATTAGCCTAATTGTCCTCTGTGAGGACATAAAGAGAGGGAGGGGGGGGGTAAAACAGAGCAGCCTGCTGGATGGAGAGAGAGCGGCAGACAGATAGATATTGTGCCGGAGCTCCTAAAATGGAGATTGACACTTCGCCTCCGCCAAGAATCCAGTCATCCCTCCGCTCCCTGACTCGCCATCTCTGTTGCCCAAAATAATTACTGAGGTCCCTGAATGCATCAGTTATTCCCAACAAAGCACAGCACTGGTGGGGCGCAAAGTATTCTCACGGCGGGTTGTGTTACATCTTAAAAAAAAACAACAAGGCTTTACATGGTTTCTTATGAAAAGTGACAGGGTTTTAAACGGCACTAACAGCTGTTCGGTTAGAGCGATACTCTTCCGCTCCGCAGAGACATTCAGCCCTATTTAGCTCCTGGCATGGGTTGATTTTGACGGGTGAAGAAGTACCGCATAGTTAACGCAAATTCTCCAAAAACCGAACCAAATTTACTGCGTTTCGCTTCCTGTTTCGCCCCCCCAGCGCTCAGCACTGGGTTTTAAGGCGTTTAACTCATCCTGTGTGATGAAGTCAGAAACAGCCGGTAACAGCAGGAAGATGACAGGACCACGGACCACGGGGCTGTTTGATGACTCGTCTGGATGGTTCAGGTGGACTGGATCGTTTGTTTAAATGGTCTCAAGAGTCATTCAATAACCTGAATGAACAGTCTCCAACGTGGTCTACAGGTGGAGCAGGTGTTAAAGGAACCTGAGAGGCCAAACTCTGGGTCATAAATCGTGGTCTGTCTCAGTTTCTGAAGGGGTTCTGGAGGTCTGGTCTAGATTTAACTGGAGGTCTGAATGATCTTTGCAGGTGTTACTGAAGAGTCACTGAGGATTGGTCCTAGGCACCGCTGAGGGTCGCTCTCGGCTTTGTAATGACGCTCTAATTAGTTTTAGTGGGTGAGTAAGCAAAGAGGGGAACCGAGGGGATTCGGGGGAAGAATCCTTACCCAGTTCTCTCTACGACTGTGCAGCCACCTGGTCCTTGTTCCAGTGGCCACCAGCCAATCAAAAGTCATGATTTTTGGGGAACCTGTCGGCTCATTGTGTTCTGTTCAGATCAAACAAACAGAAAATGTAGCAGGAGGGTTTCAGAGCCCAGATTTGACAGAATCTTATATAAAACTGGTGGAGAACTCCTTAATCCAGTGCTCTCCTTTAAATGAAGCTGCTGCTCTCTGCCTGTCTGCACAGACCCACTTCATAAAAATCTTTTCCATCTGCTGTTCCAGACTCTCGCCTACAGAAACTCAAACTGCAGCAACACAGAATCCAGAGGAGGAAGAGGACAACGTCACAGTCCCGCCCCCACACGATCTGACTGACAGGTGAGCTCTCACAAAGTGGAATAAACGCAACAAATGAGTTTTTGTACAAAAGTGGAAATTATTCAGGGATGAATTTAATTCACTTGCAGAATTCCCTTTAAAGGTTTTCCAGAGGATTAGTGAACTTGTACAGGACCAGAGAACATCACTCATCACCCATTAAATGTAAATCAGTGACACTTAACATCAGCCCTTAATTGTATGAGCACATTTGATTATATATTTCATTAGAAAATCAGATCTTGGCAGTAAATTTCAAGACTCTGCAAGTTGATTTACAGCAGCAGCTTCCTGGAGGAAGAACTGATGAATGGTTCTGGAAAATGATGGGCAGCAGTGGAGAACCTGGAGCTGATGGTTTAAACACAGCCAATAGAAACATCGCACACTTAGACGTACGTGGTTTTTCCAGAGCAGACGCAGTGTGTGTGTCAGACACTTTGCCGACAGCGAGTGTGTATTGTGATCAAGCAGTGACCTGGATTTAAAGGTTAAAATGATATGAAAGGGGACGTCGCCAGATCCAGGGGAGGTCAAAGGTGACACCTGAGCTCAGCCACTGAGCAGAGGACAAGGACTGTTTTATCATTTACTTCCCTCTCCCTCCCTCTCTCTCTCTCTCTCTCTCTCCCTCCCTCTCTCACTCTCTGTCTCTTTCTCTCTCTCCCCCTCTCTCTCGCTCTTTGCTGCTACTGTCTGTCAGGAAAATGTTGCAGCACTCTTACCATTTTAACACACACACACACGCACGCATGCAGCAACACGCGTATCTCCTCTGACTTTAAGTAGATAATGAGGTATTCTTTGAAAACAGCAGGAGGTGGTTACAGAAGTGTGTGTGTGTGTGCGTGGTGCGTGTGTGTGCTCGTGTGTGTGGCGTTGGGTTGAGCCGCGTGAGTACGCAGGTGGAATTAAGCAGGTGGACACTGATCATTCTCAGCAAGCTGCATTTTTGTCTCTGTATACGCATCCACACTCTCACACACTCACACAACTGTAACATGCAAATATGTGCTTGCTTACACACAAGTGGACTTGGCTGCTTTCCAAACACACACACATACACACACACACAAGGATACACACACACTCACACAGGTATCTGTTACACATTCCTTGACGCTGCTAAAGATACAAATGCAGATTTATGCATTTAATGCTGAACTGCTGCTGTGAGCACACAGGTACACACACATTACACACACACACACACACACACAGTCATGTTGGTTACCGTCCTCCGTCTCCATACGCAAAAACCCCCTGATGTTAAAGAGCCCATCGATGCTGAAACACA
>OMNW01032078.1:5955-19059 GCA_900303245.1 Selene dorsalis
AGTTTGCAAGCCACTAAAATGTCTGGTTGCTCGTCATTAGTAATTAGTTTAATGCAGATTAATTGAGTCTAAACATGGACAGCTATAGTGGATGGTGTCACTTTTATAAAGTGACACCATCCACTATAGCTGTCCATGACATTCACATTGTAGCAGCAACATCATATTATGATGTTGCTGCTACAATGTCATATTATGATGTTGCTGCTACAATGTGAATGTGAATCTTTATAGGCAAGTTTTCAAATATCCACAGTCCACTCTCTGAACGTGTCCTGAGTCACTGTTACTGCCTCCTGGAAGCATCCGGTGAGCTGTTCAGGGGCGCTGATGCCGTTGGCCTGTCGGCTTGAATGATCAGGTCTCTCCACCACGAGCTGCAGTTAGTGCGGTCCTCAACACAAACCTGAGCACACACCATGTTCCAGTTCACCTCAACCTGATTCAAGACCACCTTGCAAAGCAGAGAGCAAATCCTTCAATACAGAAGCACTGAGGATGTGATGAAGAGTAGTCCCTTGTCTTCTGCTTTAGATGTTTAAGTGGCATGTGAACAGAAAATGAGCATGGTGCAACAGTCTCTAATGTTATCCTGTGCAGTGTGTCGACCAGTCACCATGTTTGGATTTGAACCATAGAGGACTGACAGGATTTGGTGTGTTGTAGACATACAATTTGCTCTTCTTTTGGCTTGTTTTGGTAGTTTAGTTTGTGATTGGTTTGTTTATGTCTGTCTGTCTATTGTCACAGTTTCAACAATAGAAAAAAAAACAGGAGTGACTGTTGGAGGTGTGGCCATGTCATATTTGCTGTATGAGGTTTGGGGGCACAGGGGGGACTGAATGACCAGTAAGAACCATGAGATTCCACTCCAAGGCTTGCTCTGGGGCGAGGGAAAGGGGGTTGCCCACTAATAAAAAGGTTGTTGGTTTGATTCCCGGCTCCCCCTGTTCACATGTTGAAGAGTCCTTGTGCAGGATATTGAGCCCAAAACTGCCCCTGGTCTATGATGTGTGTTATAGTAGAGGGCTGTGAGTGGTCGGTTAAGCAATGGAACAATCTAAATATGATCAAAATTGCAGTGTGGCCAAGTCCAAACTGGAAGAGCTTAGTTTTTATGGTGAAGGTCAATTGTGTTACACCAGATGATGGTGAAGTTTTGTGGTGATACAGAGATACTCCAGCCTACAACTCATATACACACATAGGGAACCTGCTGATTTGGTACAAGATAAAACTATAAATAAAATATGATTTTGACTCATCAACACAGAGCTCTAGTGTTTTTAATGTCTTATTTAGCCCTCAGTCGAGCACAGGGGGGTACGTGTTCTCTTCACAGCAAGTGAAGAACCTGGTGAAACAGAAATGTAGCCGAGGTTTGATGTGGTCTTTCTGTTTTTATCGTCTTGTCAGATAGAACTCAGCTTTACAAGCTTTCAAACCCGAACAAGTTCACACTGAGAGCAACTGCGTTATTGTTTTTTTGTTTTTCTGAAAAAACAAAAATCATAAATTAGTGTTGAGTTCTTCTTTGAACAATCCTGATTAACAGCCTTGACTTTTCACATGACTGCATAACACTCAGTAATCCATTTATGTAGCATCACAGAAAGTTAATCCTTCCCAGAACGTACGCCTGAAAAGCTCTGGCTCTAGCAGTGCTGCTTTGCATAAAAAAGGGATTTTTAAATGGCAGATTTAAAACATTGTATGGTGCTTCAAAGTACAAACGATGATAGTGTTTGGATTTTTTTTTCATTCCATTATTATTTATTATTTCAATTGTTACCAGGCTTCATAAGTGAGCATGTATAGAAGTTCACAGCAGGGCAGCGGGATGCTGGCTGCCACGCTGGATCAGTGTGGGGTTCACATCTCGGCTGTTGGAATTATGTAAGATCTGGTAGGACACAGAGAGCCTCTCTGTTAAAGTCAGACTTCTTTTAATTAACTCTGTGATATTTATCTAGAACAGATTTTGATCAATCGCTGAATGAGCTTAATCACGTGCTTATTATTGTAACCATGGCATCCAAGGTGTAGAGCCATAGAGGAGCTGTTTTATGAGGTGCTTCCTCCTATTGTATCAATGACCTGTGTGGGTGGGAGGGACCTTGTTGGCTGTTCAGATGGAGGACTGTTCCACTTTCTACTATAACACTACCTCCCCTCATATCATTTTTATTCATAAGGGCCATTTTCATATGTGAGAAGGGTCAGATTTTATTATATCCAACTAGAAACAAAGCTAGTTAATAATTAGCAGCAGTGTTACTGTCTCATTTGGTCTCTGAGTGTTTGTCCCTTGTACTCTCCTAAGCCAGAGTCAACACATGTACATGTGCTGATCAGCTCACTGATGTAGTGGTAATGCATTATGGATTTTTTTCAGCCCTGATTATAGCAAGCGTACACTTTGCTTCCCTTTCATGTAAACATGTTCTGCAGAGGAGGGCTTCCAATGTGGTTGAGTTATACTCTCAGTGAGGGTTCTCTGTTTCTTACCAAGAGTCTGCAGACTGATTGACTAAGACCAAAATCTGTATGCAGAAATATATTGTACTTAGGGATGGGCGATATGGGAGAAAGTCTTATCACGATATTTTTTTTTCATATCTCACGATAACGAAATATATCACAGTAAAAATCACATTGTTTTTGTTCAGCTTAAATGTTCCCTGTTACTCATAAGTGAGATTTGAAGATATCAGAAGGTTATTTTTGACTTAAATATTTATTTCCTGTCAAAAGTTGAACATTATACAACAGTTTAAGATAAATAAAACAGGTCTTATATATATGTATATATGTGAGAGAGTGAGTTTATATCCTCAGTGCAAATACAAGCAGCTTTCAAAAGACAACATATACAAATTATCTGTTATCAGTGATGCTCTAAGGTGAAAGAAGAGGGAGAAAAGGCACAAGAAATGTCAGTCAGTGCAGCGCTGTCTCTCAGTGCTGTCAGTGTTTTGGGTCAGACAGAAGCCTGCTGTGTGACACTGGTTGTTTTCAGGGGAGCAGTAGCGCTTGCTTAGGTCTGGGCAGTGTTTAGGTCTGTACCGTTGAACTTCGCGGTGTGTTTGTGTCACTGTGAACGGTCACTGGTGGGCGTGCACCTGAGCGGCTGCAACATGGCCACGGCCTCAGAAGAACTCTGGGCTGTTTGTTATGTGAATGCAGCCGGACCTCGATCCGCTCCAACTGCCTGGTATCTCCATTGTGAAGGTTTAGCATTACTTACGGTACTGTATCAGAGTTTCATCAATCGGACCATGTAAACATGACGTATGGTGCATCTTTTCACAGTCAGTCGTCTGTGCTCTCGTTCACATTTTCTTTCTTTCGAGGGAACGCTCTTTTCTTTGCTGATGCACATTAGCACGTGTTGATGTGTTGCGACCGGCTGCTACTCCAGCACATCTTCTTGTGCTGTGTGCCTCAGTCTAGCTTGGCGTAGCTCTATTCCAGCCAGATGATGGATGGCTTAACATCTGGTGAAGAGTTGTACACGATGGAAGCGATGTGGTCATTTTTTACATCTCACGTGCGACAAGCCGCAGTATATCGAGTATATTCAATTTATTGCCCACCCCTAATTGTACTGCAGGCTGCCAGCAGTCGAGTGTGTCCTTCATCAGTCAGTGGCTCATAAGAGTGTGGATCTTCCCCCTGAACTACCTGCACAGTCTCCTGCTGCTTTTCTCATTTGTGTTTTTTGGGTTGCTTTTTTCTTGTTTTGGTCCATTTACTCCAAATCATATTCTCTTACAAAAGTCCAGGTCATTTGCAAAACATTGCAATGTGTAGGAATAAATTCCTCCTTTCCTCTGGTTCATTAGATTATATTTGGCATAAAATTTGTTTTGCAGACACTTTAAACTTGTTGGAAGTCCAAATATCAGAGCAGATAAACAAACAAAATGGTCACAGACACTTCTCTCGTTCTTTCCAGTGTCATGGTGGCACGACAGGAAACATCAAGGGATCACCAGTTAGCCCAGCCCACTGAGGACCATGCATGGATGCACAAACTGTATCTCCATCTCCATCTCATCATCAAATTTGTTGGGATGTTTTGATCTGGGTGAAAGTGGTGGAAAAACTAACACTGCCATCCTTAGAGCCACACTGTTCCTCAGTTCAGGGGCCACATCCTTTAGAGCGTGCATCTGAAGCAGGACTGCACCACAACAAGGCCGTGTCATTGTGAGGACTCCCTCCAATGTGAACATGAAACACAGCTGTCTCTTCCTGGGCAATGAAAGATCCAATAGTTGGATCTTTTATGTCCCCATCTATTCAACGATTCACTGCATGTCGGCAATGAAAGCAAACAACACTGTCTGGAAGCTTGAAAATTACACTTTGAAATATAAGTGTTGTTCAGCAGCTAACAGTACAACTTTTAAAACCACAGACCTTAAAACCTCAAGCTATTGTAAAAAGAAAAAGTTAAGTGTTGCAGAGGTTGCTTGGCAACAGGAGCTGCACTTTGTGAGACAATGGAAAGAGAGGGCACAGCTGGTGATGCAGAGCCAGACCTTCGGTTTGACCCTTGGTTGTTTACGTCCGCTTCAAAAGGCCACATCTTTGTGGACTATGGTCGTTTCCACACCTGACCAAGAGGACTCGGTTCCACTGGGGGGCTGAAAGCACACGTTAAAGCAGCATGTTAAGCAGGGTTGGGCAATAACGTATTGGTAGTAACGTACTAGTAACACACTTTAGTTGAGCATAAAGAAAAAAACATTTCAGTCAAATGTAAGTGTCTTTCTGGCTCGAAGGTCCTATCTACTGCGACAAACTCCAATCTGCCGAAGCACCTCCAGAAGACACATGCCTCAACGAAGCTAGTAAAAGCTAAGCCGACGATGGTGGACACACTCGAAGTGAGTCAAGCCCCTCCACCCAAACAACAAGGGCTAGATTTTAACCGCACTGTTAGCCAGGGACAGATCAACAAAGCTATTGCACGGTATGTTGTTGAAAACATGCAGCCTGTCTCCAGAAAAGTTACTCTTTCCTCCGTTATAACACCGTTACCGTCATAAAATAATACACACGTTTAAGTGTGCATTATACAGGTTTTTTCACTCCATCAACTCGAAGAAAGGAACTAACCAGCTCACTCAGTATTCCTCCACACGGGCAGGCTCCATGACGTGCTGTGTCACTCTGCCTCTTTCACACACCTCTGATCCAAACAGCTGATAGGAGGAGTGATACAGCGAGTTATGGAGCCTGCCTGTGTGGAGGAATACTGAGTGAGCTTGTTAGTTCCAGATTAACAGGGGTTAGTGTGTTAGGGAGGCCAGTCCAAGTAATTTGATATATTTGAGCATTTTATAAAAGAGTAATGCAACAGTTACTTTTCCTGGGAATTAGTTACTTAGATACTTAATAACTATAACTAATTACTTTTCAAAAGTAACATGGCCAACATTAAGTTAACTATTCTTTTTTTTTATTTATCAAATGCACATGGCTCAGCAGGCCGTACGACATGACCATCAGGTTAGGCAGAGAGAAGGAAAAATGGCACTAGAAAAAAACATGATTAATTCCATGTTTTGTGTGGGGCGGTGTGTGTTGTCCTTCCTTGAGATGCACTGTGTATTGTCACATTTCCTACATTTGGTCCTGTGTTTGGTCCGGTGAGCGATCACTCTGCATACAAACCACATCAGGGTTCACTTGCTAGCGAATAGAGAGCCAGGTTTTCAGGCGGACCAGGGTTTGTTTGTTTGGTCTGCAGCAGAGTTCAGATGAGCTGTCACACCTGCCCAAACTGAGCAGACTATCTCAGAAACAAACTCATTAGTTAAAAGCATACCAAACGGCTCTGGTGTGAACGTGACCTAAGATGTGGCCCCCGAACTGAGACCCATCTTGTGTGTGCTCAAACTATGCAGCACTTTTAATACAGAAAGCTCTTTTTTTAATTCTCCATGTTTAGTCCAAGCTAACAGTTTGTTGGCTCTTTTGTGATGAGCGGTAGGCAGACTTTTAGCACAACTAACTCAAGCTAACATCACACATGTGAAGTACTTCCAGTATGCACACACAACTCAGTTGCATCTCAGTAGCTCTCAGCTTGTTTCGCAGCTTTGAAAGATGCATGCATGTTTTGGTAGAGTACAGTGGGAGGAGGTGACAGGGGACCTACTGGCAGTAAGTAAAGCCTAGATTAAAAAAAAAAAAGAAAGACAAACCTCCCACTTGAATCACATCAACATTCTACATGCACACTTTCATCAAATTTTCAAATGAACCAGTTATGGAACAAACTCGTCAAACCTTGTTTTCCAAAATAGTTTCGGAAAGTGCCTCCAAGTAGCTTTGACTTTAGCTTGAACACAGGTGACATTCTGCGTGGATTACATCTACACTCTCTTCCTTCAAGACTCCTCTGGAGTTACAAAGCGGGATTGAAAACAATATAACAATAAAACAGTGGAATTAATAAAACAAATGGTTTACAAGGCAGAGGTGTAAAATGTGTGAGTAATGGGAATTGTGTACATTTTGGGTAAATGGTTTTTCAGTCAGTTAACGTAGCTGAAAAACCAACCTTGCAAGATCAGCACCTCCGACCTGGTGTCCCAGATCTCGTCTCGCCAGAAACATGGACTGCTTTACGGCATTACGACACAAACACACCCCACAATCTGTAATCTCTTGTTTTTGACAGTTCAGACTACACAAATAGCCTTTCATCCATCTTCAATCGCCTATCCGAGGCAGCAGATCCACCAATGAGCCCCAGACTTCTCTTTCCCCGGCTACTTTGGCCAGCTCTGAATGGGGGATCCAGAGGCGTTCCCAGGCCAGGCTGGAGATATAATCTCTCCACCTAGTCCTCGGTCTGTCCAATGGTCTCCTCCCAGCTGGACTACACAAATATACACATTGTGAAAACTATATGATATATAACATTAGTGGGAAATGTTATATATCATATAGTTTTCACAATGGTAGACATTGCTCTATGGATTGCCTTCTTCTTGGCTCCGTTAAAAACAAATGCACATGGCCAGAGGGGTTTGGCTGTGAGTTTTGATGACAGTCCAGTCTGGACTTACATAGTTCCATCATGTACTATGTTGCGTTGGTCGACCACATAAAATCCCAATAAAATACATTTAAGTTTGTGGTTGTAACGTGATATTATGCGGAAAATTTCAAGGGGTATGAATATTTTTGCAAGGTACTGTATGCAGCTGGCCCCACTGGAAGTCATGCAAATAAATGGAGAAATATCCTTTATTTACAATTAAAGTAATCAGCAAGTACCCGAGGCAATTATCAAGGCTAATGTGTACCGTAGTCCATTAGCTGGAATGACCTCTGTGAGCTGGTGAAGTGGAGCCTTTGAATCCAGTTTGCAGCTGGAAGTGTTTGCACTGCAGAAACATCCCTCTGCTGCAAAATAGAGATGTTACCTCAGTGTGTAAAGAGAAAGAAACAAATAGCACTTTGGGGGTGCATAACAAATAATGTGCACCAAAGGAGCAATTGATTGCAGCTCACTAAAAAGAGAAGGGAAAAAAACAATGCATTTCAGTGGGTGAATCAACGCCCAGTCTACTGCTACTGCTAAATGATGACTTTTTGATGTGGTAGCTAATGGCAGTGACCTCACAGGAAATTGATGTCAAACTCTGCTTGATTGTCTTGTTCCTGTGCTCCATGAAAGATAAATGTGTAATAGTATTTCCTCCACATTCATTACCCTTTATTACACAACAAAATGAAAAAAAATATCGTATTTTGAGACACACGGTTGCAGCAGTACAAAGCTGGTAATTATTTTACACTGATTATTTAGTGGTAAGTTGGGGAGTGAATTTGAATTGTAAATGCTCAATATGTTTCCCATTTTCTTTTCTTATCTCTGCTGCTGCAGTGGATGTTATAATACAACATGAATAGAAGCACTTCACATTCTTCCAAAATGTATAAGTAGCGAGACTGGAGGTTTTTACATAATGACCTGCTTTGTTCTTATTCATGTGAGTTACAAGTGTCATCATCATTTTCATAAATACTGCATTCGTTTTCAAAGGAGATGATCAAAACAGCAAGTTTTTAAGTGAGCCGCCGTGTGTCCTTCATTGCTTTCCAGGCTTGATCAATCTTTCCTCAAAGAGGCGACGGAGCTCAGGTTGCTTTGTCTCTGCCAGGAAAACCAGACAGGCAAGACAAATAGATCCCTGCAGCTTCGCCCTCGCCCCCTGACCGGACACGATGAGTTTGTCTGTCATGCCCTTGTGAAAAGAGGCCGGTGGTTGTCCATCTACCTGATGGAGTAATCTGCCAGACACCTGCTGCCCCCCCCATCACCATGCCTCACTACACACTATTGTGTATCTATAACTCTTCTGTGGTTTCCCCTGATGATGCAACGACAACATCGCAAAAAGGTTTTTCCTCCTCCTTCTGCTGCATCCACATCTGATACAGATGTCTTTGACATCTGAAGTTTCTCCTCATGAAGCACAAGCAGTTTGAGATAATCTAATCTATACTTCCAAAGTCTGTCTTCCGCTCCCCGCTATCAAATTCAAGGGGTCGATGGGCTGCTGGTAAGAAGACTCATACTTCACCCTCAGTGAAATAATTATCAGTTTGATCCAGCGTCAGGGAACGGCAGTGTACACTTCATTTGAGTCCTCTCTGGATTTTTGATGGGATCTCTATGCGACACGAATCTTCGACAGATCCCTGACACAGGCAGTTGTTTGGGAAAGGGAAAGGAAAGGCAAAAGTGTGACTCAGATTGATGTAACCTGCCACAATAATTCAGCCTGGTTCAATATCTTTCTGCTTTAAGCTCTGAAAGGACATTATAACAGGGATTTAGTTGAATTGTGAAAGCGAAGCACTTATAGTGGCAATTTTTCATCACAATATTATTAATACATGACAGTGACTACCTAAAGTGTTTATTCTGTGCAGCAGTGGGGTGCTGACTACACCAGCATGAGTGTGTTCAGCAGGTAATGTGAGGTCACTATTGTTGGATTCTTTGACTGTGCTGATGTTTGTGTTCCAGTTTTGGCATTTTAATAGAGCGGTTTGATAGAAAAGAGCATTACTTTGTAGCTATGTATCCATCTACTTGTCAATCGAATTATCTCAAGACCACTAAAATATTAATGCAATTAAAGCCAGTGAAGTTTGTTTCCATCTGAGAGCTTTAAATCAGATAAGAACCCGTGCATTATGACTTCATTTTACAGTAATACCACTCATTTTTGCACGGACTCGCAAAACCAAATGCGTGCTGTATCAGGAGTTCTGATGATGGATGGATGGATATTGTGACTTTTTCATATTTCAAGACTAATCCACTGTCTTGATTTTTCTAGTGCTGCTTGCTGCTCATCTCAAATCACTTTATTGCTTTATAAGAACCACTCAATAACACCAATTAGTCATTTCCTGTATACACAGAATTGATCTTCATATACAATCAAAAAGTGTCATCTATATGTAATGTATGAATATGTAGTTTTAATGTGGACATATGTTAAATATATATGCCTACATCTTCTCAGTGGAGGTATATACTTTATGTGATGATAATACCTTCCCTCAGGTGACATACATGACAGCTTCAATATTGATAGAGGGGCATACGTGTGTTATCTTTGCCTTTTAACTGTTTGGACATTTAAAGCCAACACAGATGGTTCTTTTAGTCTTTTCAAATCTTATTATTCTAAGATGATTATGGACTAAAAATTGTAGTTTACATTTTCTGTTCAGTGGCACTGTGTCAGCTTAGGGTTTAAGGCACCGACGAAGAAAATCCCCAGCTAATATCCAATTTGGGAGCTTCGTAGCATGCCTTCCTCATCTGTCTCTCCTTCCATTTCCTGTTGTTTCTCACTGTCTGCTATCAAACAAAATAATACAGAGATACAAAGGGGGAAGTTCCCAGGGTGGACAGGACGATTAGTCTGGATTTTGTGGTTGCAAGAACTAGAATCTGTTGATATTTCCCAACAATTATTGTTTGATATTTTCCTTGCTTGAAACTTGAAATAGGTTTTAATGAACCAAGACAAGAACTTCATGAATAAATTGATCAGATGCAGGAAATCATTACTCAGCCCTGTAGAAAACATTATATTATACGTCCAGCAGTTAAACTTGTGTTTGTGTGAAACATCTGGTTCTTTAACTTCATCTCTCACTGTGTTCACCAGGTATATGTATCTATATCATCCTGTCTTATTTGCTGGCACAGTGAGCTTTTCCTCTGAAAACAGCTTCCTGTCCTTCCTCCTCAAAACAAATCTGTGACAGTGAACCAGAACAGTCAAGTTGTGGGGGAACCAGCTAAACAGTGAGCTGAAGCTGGCAGTCAGGCTCTGTGCAGCAGGGGACAGCTGCAGATTCAGCTCATAAATTCTCTGAAAGTTCATCACTAGAAGGCCATGGCTCGGTGGCCCGACCACCAACACTGGATCGATATCAGGGCTGCATCATATTTGATGCTGGCACACGGAGTGGGAGGTTTTGTTTGAGTTTTAAAATGCAGCAATTGCCTAATAATGGGCAATTTGGGGCTGGCTGTGTGACCAGTCACTATTACAGGTCATTTTCTTGGAGCTACACACACACACACGCACACACACACACACAGAGGGAAGAGGGAGGCTGCACTGGACACAAGCAGCTGAAGCAAAGGTAAATAGAAGATTACTGGAGTTGACAATAAAGGTTACTGAGCTTTATTGTAAGTGCAATAAAACGTAGGAGGCCAATACCAACTTTATCAAACCACCTGTTCAACAGATAAAAGTTTGCCATATGCCAACAACAACACTGTGCTGGTGGAGCCAATAGCAACTTGGTACGGCCTTGTAATAATAATGATGCATCACTGTGTCCAGAGGAGTGTGATACATTATTTTTCCACTCCTGTGCAGTCGTTTACATTAACATTTAATCTTTTAGCAAGTGAAGCACATAAGTAGCTTCAGTGCAAATTAGGCTATAAGGAGATTATATTAAGGAAGTGCGCTGAAGGTCTTTAGGAGACGACCTGATCTCAGAGAGGATGAGTCTTCCAGAGATTCTTGATGCTAGAGATGGATGCTCCTGCTCTGATAGTTCATTCCACCACCAGGGGACCACAGATGAGAGCAATCTGGACTGAGATTGCCTTGTGTGCAGGGATCAGCTGATGACATTCCTCAGAGGAACACAGCGGTTGAGAAGGAGCACGGGGCTTGTTCTCTCTGATCGAATTCAAGTAGATGGGTGTTGACCCATCCTGTCTCTCTGAAGGCTGCATCGGTGCTTTGAATTTCATTTTGGTGGCTACAGGTAGCCAGTGCAGGTCGATGAGTGAACCAGTCATTTAAAAACATTGGTGTGGGGAAAGTGAAAGTGAAACTAACCATTTAACAATTTACCATTGCATAGTGTGTGAGGAGCCTGTGGAGAACAGAAAGTGTGCCTCATACTTAATCCACTCTCTGTGGACTGTTTGGTCAAAGGCAAGTTCACCAAGCAGCCACATGTGTTATCAGGGGGAGTGAAAGGAGGACACACATATATGCAGTGTAGCACCTTTGAAACATCTCTGAGTGCTATGCAGTTCTACATGGTTGTTGTCAGTTATGTTTCCAATAAAAACAGGAAGCTGGGGAGGGAAATGTCAAAGATATTGATTGGCAGCCAATCATGTTTAATGTACACTAAGCACCACCTGTGGGATTGTCTGCTGCTGTGGAAGACTGCTTCACCTTCACACACACCTGAGGACCACAGTGATGAGACAGGTGGAGGTGAAATGGGGAGAAAATGATGAAACCAGTTTTGGACTGAGACCATGCAGACTGTTTCAGCCAAGAGCTGAAGGAAGCAGAGACGCAGGTTCATGAGTTAGAACAAGGTCACACACACACCCACACACACACGGTGTCTGCAGAACCAGCTCATTACAGCTCAGAGACTGTGACGGTGACTGGCAGGATTTATGTTTCAGAGGAGGGACGTCAAAATTTAAGAAATTGGACGCAAAATTAGGAACGCCCTCAAGTGCAGGATGAGTCATCAAATGTCTGGAGTCATTTTACTCGAAGAGAAAATAATTTACATTTAAATACTCAGATAAAAACTTTAAATGAATGACTAACATGCAGATACAGTATTAAAGCTGGGAAAATACTTTTTTTTTTATTTAGTGGGGCCTCTAAATAAAGGAGCTCCAGTGTTCGATGTCCAGGGGTCAAATGTATAAAGCGCTGTGTACATTTAGGTGTTGACACATTACTGTGCACAGTGTTTGTATGCGAGCTACTGGAGGAGGACAGGGAACCCCAGCACTAGTTTGTTCTTTGTTACAATGTACATTGTAACAAAGAACAAACAATGACTCTTGAACATGTCCTTAATGACCGTGTCCTATAATCACAAAATGAGATCATTATAAACTGTATGGATGGAAGTGAGGGAACTTAAAGTGATGCTGCAGGAATCATCAAATCAAATAAACTGGAGTTTTTTTTTTTTTCATTTCCTCTTGTTTCATGAAACAAACTCTGTCCACTTGTCATACCACACTTACAGTTGTCTCACATATTTATTATCCTTTTTTGCCAACTCACAACATCACACTAATCTGAATGGACTGTGTACACGTGAGGCTATGCACGGTTTGAAAGATGTGTACCAGTACGCACATTCTCACCGCCTGTGGATTTTTACACATTTGGAAAAATACATGGAAAGTGACCTAGACACACTTTTAATGCGTACACATGGTTCATACATTTGCCCCTGGTCTCCTGCAGCAGCCGAGGTGACCACATCAAAACGGCGACCAGCTGCTTTCATTCTGCTTTACTGACATCCCTCTCCCTCTTCTTCTCTCCTCCAGAGTCGGAAACACGCCAACAAAGTGCGGCTGTATTACATGCTACATCCTGTGGATGGAGGATGCCCTGCCAAGAAGCTCAGAACAGACAATGTGAGTCTGCGTGAATCCTTCACTGTACTCTCCGCCCTGTTGTTTGTCTGAGTGATCACAGAGGAACATGCACACATCAGTCCGCATCCACAGCTGCCTCACACAGAAAC
>OMNW01032079.1:0-10195 GCA_900303245.1 Selene dorsalis
AAAAAAAAAAAAAAAAAAAAAAAAAAAAGGAAAAGAGACTTTGATTCATTGTCCTGACATACTTTAAGTTACTGTTACAGCACTGTGTTTATATCTTTGATAGTGTTGATCTGACATGTTCAGATTATTGAATTTACTGTATATATATTAATGTGGTTGCCTAATATTGAATAACAGTGATTCAGGGGTCTTTGATAGTAGGTCTAAAAGTGTTTGCATTTATCTGGTTCTTACAAACCATGTTATGGGATCTGAAAGTGTATCAAGGAAAGTTATACATGTGTAATCACAAGGTTATTGGTTACAAATTAGCCTAAGCTTTGATACGTGTATTAATGTTGCATTATACATTTTAGATATGTCAGCCAGTGGGAAAAAGGAAGGCGCTGGTAACATTGAGCAATTAGAGTCTCTGCAAACACATTTAGCAAGGTTAAATGATCACTTGACATCACAACACGACGACACAGACATGTTAGAATCTCAGATAAAAGAAGTCAGTGCTAAAATAGCAGCATTACAAGGAAACAAAGCAAATCCTGCAACTTCTACTCCTGTAGTGGTGGAGCAACGAAAATCTGTGAGGGAAAGAAAATTAACCCCAAAAATGCTGGAACTAAAGCAGCAAGAAATCTCTCAAAAGGAGAACAAATTCATCAGTCTTTATGAACGCTGGAAGGAAGAAGTCAATGCTACACGAAGTAACCTAAAAAGTGAATGTACTGAAGATGATTTAATCAATATGATGGATGCTGTTGAGGGACTTGAGGCGCAAGTTAAAGACACATATGAAAACATACGGCTGCTGGCAGCACCTTCCCCTCACATTAGGAGAAAGATTGACTCTTGCACAGCTGTTACAGCAGACATAATGGGTCTGTTAAAGGTGCGTATGAGTGAAGTGGGTCTAGAGGAGTTCGATGATAAGGCAGAAAATGCTAGACTTCACATGGTGCTTGACAGAGATTATGCACAGTCTATATTTGAGGCATCAGTCATTGATCGTGTGGCCCCAAGTTGTAAGTCCCAGTCCCACTGTTCATCCCAACAGCAGAGTATCTCTGCCAAAAGAGCAGAGTGCGCGGCGCAGCTAGCTGCAAAGGAAGCAGAAGTGAAAATGGAAGAAGCAATTGCCATTCAGAGACAAGAGCTTAAAAGGCTTGAAGATCAGAGAGATTTGCAAGTGATGGCTGCAAAACTTAAAGCATACTCTGAGGCTGAAGAGATTGAGGCACATTGTCAGGACAGAGGAGCACTGTTGGAGGAAACGAGCAATCTCATAACCATACCTAAAACCATTAAGATCGAACGAGCATGCAATGACAAAGACGAACAAATAAACACAACCAAAAATGACTCACTCTTGATACAAGCCATACATGACTCAATGGTTCTCACCAGACTCCCTGCTCCTGAACCCTGTGTTTTCTCTGGAGACCCGCTCAACTTTCTAGAGTGGAGCACTAGCTTTAAAACACTGATTGAGAAACGGTGCACCAACGCAGCCGACAAACTATTTTATCTGCAAAAGTACATCGGTGGTGAGGCACGATCTGTACTGGAAGGGACTTTCTTTAGAAAGGATGTTGAAGCTTATGACCAAGCATGGGAGATGCTCAATACACGCTATGGCCACCCTTTTGTAATACAGCGTGCATTTAGAGAAAAACTGAATAATTGGCCTAAAATAGGTTCGAGAGATTCAGCGAAGCTAAGACAATTCAGTGACTTCTTGTCAGCATGCAGCAGTGCAATGCCGCACGTGAAGGGTCTAGAGGTGCTTAATGATTGCGAAGCAAATCAGAAAATCCTCCAAAAACTTCCAGATTGGATTACGTCTCGTTGGAATCGCCAGGTCACAAAGCAATTACGGGAGGGAAAGGAATACCCTGCCTTCAAAAAGTTTGCGGAGTTTATGGCACAAGAAGCAGAAATTGCCTGTAACCCCATGACCTCGCTTAATGCCTTAAAATCTGTTGAAGAAAAGACAACTAGAGAGGTTAAGCGCCCAAAGGCTAACACCTTCATTACAGACATACAAACAACAAATAGTGTAGTAGAGAGCAGCCCTCAGGAGAATGTGCCTGGTACAGCCACAAATTCTATCAAATGCATTTGCTGCGGAGAAGGGCATTCCATTCATAAATGCCAGGTGTTCGCCAGCAAGTCTACAGAGGACAAGAGACGATTCATATTTGACAACAGTCTGTGTTTCGGCTGCCTTAGAAGAGGACACAACTCAAAGGACTGTAAAGACAAGGCTACCTGCAAAATATGTAAAAAACATCATCCAACACCACTTCATGAAGACCGGGCAGCAGCTGACAGACCTCCAGAGGTTGCGCAAGTCGAAGAGAACACGTCATCTTTTTCCTGTTCTGTGAATAGAGGTGATGATGGAAGTACATCAATGATCGTACCGGTTTGGATTTCCTCAACCAAAGCTCCTGAAAAAGAGATACTTGCATATGCGCTGCTAGATACTCAGAGTAGCAACACTTTCGTCGATCAAGGCATGTGCCGAATGGTGGGAGCAAGTTTGGAACCAGTAAAATTGAAACTGACCACGATGATGGGAAGGGATTCAATCATTCACAGTGCAAGAGCTAGTGGCCTTAGAGTTAGAGGATTTTCATCTGATAGCTGGATTAGCTTGCCACCTACCTATACCAGAGACTTTATTCCCCTTGAACGATCCCACATTCCCACACCAAAAACTGCTGAGCGTTGGAATCACCTGAAGGGAATTGCTCCTGAAATACCAGAGTTGATGGACTGTGAGGTAGGCCTTCTCATTGGTTACGACTGTTCCAGGGCTTTAGCACCACGACAGGTTATCACAGGGAGGGACGATGAGCCATACGCTATCAAAACTGACCTTGGCTGGAGTGTAGTCGGAAGCGCACTACGAGGTGCACAGTCAACAGAGGTGACAGGCCTGTGCCACCGCATAGCAGTCAAGGAACTCCCACCATTGACACCAGCTAGTGTAATTAGAGCCCTCGAGTTCGACTTCAGAGATAGTGCCCAGTGCGATAAGAATATATCACAAGAGGACATACAGTTCATGCAAATGTTGAACAGCACTGCACACCAAAACGCAGAGGGGCACCTGGAAATGCCATTGCCTTTTAAGTCACGTCCACAACTGCCAGAAAATAAGAGGCTGGCTCTGGTGCGACTTAAACACTTGAAAAGAAAACTTGATAAAAATCCGAAATTCAAGAATGATTATATCCAATTCATGGAGGGCCTATTCAATGATGGAGATGCAGAAAAGGCTGGAGAGGAAAGACCAGGAAATGCGTGGTATATCCCACATCAAGGGGTTTATCACCCCAGAAAGCCAAACAAAATAAGAATCGTGTTCGATTGCTCTGCAAAATACGAGGGTACGTCACTGAACGATCACTTGCTGACTGGACCAGATCTGGCAAATGGAATGACTGGTGTTCTCTGCAGGTTCCGCAAGCACCCTGTAACTGTTATCTGTGACGTGGAAAAGATGTTCCATAGGTTCCATGTAAGCCCAGATGACAGAGATTTCCTGCGCTTTCTTTGGTGGGAGGGAGGTGATACGAGCACAGAGCCAAAAGAATTTCGAATGAAGGTTCACCTTTTTGGTGCTGCTTCTTCCCCTGGCTGCGCAAATTATGGGATGAAATATCTTGCAAGTCAGTATGAAGGAGAGTACCCTGCAGCGGCTGAGTTCTTGAAAAAGAACTTTTACGTCGATGATGGCTTGGCTAGTGTACAGTCTGTGAGTGCAGCCATTCAGTTAGTCAGAGAGGCACAAAGCTTGTGTGCGAAGGGGAGGCTGCATCTTCACAAATTCATTTCAAACAGCAGAGAAGTTCTTGAGTCAATTCCTGAAAGTGAACGAGCAGGTGGGGTGCACGATGTAGATCTCAGTCTCGGAGAGCTTCCCATTCAGACAGTGTTGGGAGTAAGGTGGTGCGTAAGCAGTGACGTTTTCTCATTCAAAGTGAGCCTAGATGAAAAACCAGCAACACGCCGAGGAATTCTCTCCACCGTAGCCTCAGTTTTCGACCCCCTTGGTTTCTTAGCGCCCTTTCTGCTGCGGGGGAAGAAAATACTCCAAGAGATGTGCCAGAAAGGCGTAGGGTGGGACGAGCCTCTTCCCACAGAATTAGTCCCACGATGGAACAAATGGCTGGACGACTTGAAAAACCTGCCAAGCCTTGAGATACCAAGATGCTTCTATCCTAGCGAAATGGGAAAGATACAAAGAACAGAGCTGCATCATTTTTCAGATGCGAGCTGCAATGGATACGGTCAAGTTTCGTACCTACGAGTTTTGGGTGATAAACAAGTCCACTGCTCTCTGGTCATTGGCAAGGCCAGGGTCTCACCCACCAAGATCACTACCGTGCCAAGGTTAGAACTAACCGCTGCAGTAGTCTCTGCTGCTGTAGGATGCATGTTAAAGGAAGAGCTAGAGCTCCAAGTTGACAAAGAATACTACTGGACAGACTCCCAAGTGGTCTTGGGCTACATAAATAACGAAGCCCGCAGGTTCCACGTCTTCGTAGCAAATAGGGTACAAAAAATCAGAGAAGTAACTGACCCTGCTCAGTGGTATTATGTCCACACCGATCAAAACCCTGCAGACCACGCCTCCAGAGGCCTCGGTGTGAAAGAGCTGATACAGTCAAACTGGCTTAAAGGACCAGAGTTCCTGTGGAAAAGAGAGTTAGTCACATCAAAGTTCTCCACAGAGCTCATGGTAGGAGACCCAGAAGTAAGGACAACACAGGTTTTACACACAGAACTTGAGAAAGAAGAACATTTCCTGGACAGGTTTGAACGCTTTTCAAAATGGAACACTGCCTTGAATGCAGTAGCGCGAATCCAAAGACTAACAGAAAGAACAAAAATATCAGGCCCTGTTAAGGTTGAAGAGAGAAGGAAAGCAAGCTTAACGCTTGTAAAACTGGCTCAAAGTCATGCGTTCAAAAAGGAAATGCAACTGATCAAAAAGGGAAAATTGTCATCTAGTCATCCATTATGTCAGCTCAATCCAGTGCTGCAAGATGGTGTTCTACGGGTGGGCGGGAGATTAAAGAACGCACACTTGCCTATTGACGTGAAACATCCAGCAATTCTGCCTAAAGATGGAGTTATTACTCGCCTTATCACGGGCTACTGTCATGAAAAAACACAACATCAGGGTAGAGGTCTAACTCTAAATGAAATCAGAGCAAATGGCTTTTGGATTGTCAGTGGCAGCAAAGTTGTTTCAAACCACATCAAACAGTGTGTCTCATGTAGGAAAGTCCGCAGACCCACAGAAACACAAAAAATGGCTGATCTGCCTGACTGCCGCGTGGACCCTTCTCCTCCATTCTCTTACTGTGGAATGGACTGTTTCGGTCCATTTCATGTCAAACAGGGTCGCACAGAGCATAAGAGATATGGTCTCATTTTTACCTGTCTGTCATCAAGAGCAATTCACATAGAAATGCTAGAAGACTTAACTACAGATTCCTTCATAAATGCCTTACGATGTTTTATTGGTATTCGGGGTGCAGTGAGACAAATTGTATCTGATCAAGGTACCAATTTTGTTGGGGCAAAAAACGAACTGACAAAGGCCTTAATGGAAATAGACAAAGACAGACTAGCCACGTACTTGGCACAACAGCAGTGTGAATTCATGATGAACGTCCCAAATGCCAGCCATATGGGAGGAGTTTGGGAGCGACAAATTAGAACCATAAGAAGTGTCTTAAGCAGTGTTCTTTCTCAGAGTGCTGGCCGCCTGAATGATTTTTCTTTAAGAACCTTTCTTTACGAAGCAATGGCAATTGTGAACAGCCGTCCACTAACCACTGACAGCCTAAATGATCCTAATGCTCTAGAACCGCTTACCCCGAATCATTTACTTACAATGAAGACCACTATTCCACTCCCTCCCCCTGGAAAGTTTGTAGCAGAGGATCTGTACGCTAGGAAGAGGTGGCGGAGAGTTCAGTACATCACTGAGCAGTTTTGGGGAAGGTGGCAGAAAGAGTACTTGGCAAACATTGCACTAAGACAGCGATGGCATTCTCCAAGACGAAATGTTGAAACTGGGGATATAGTCATTGTGAAAGAGGAAGGAATTCCTCGCAATGAGTGGAAATTAGGAAGAGTGACAGAGGTGTACAGAGACAAAGACGGCCTGGTAAGGAAGGCCTCAGTGCAAATAGGAAATAAGAGTTTGAACCAAAAGGGTCAAAGGGTTAATAATCCATCAATACTTGAGCGTCCTATTCACAAACTAGTTGTGCTCTTAGAAAACAGATGAAAGGTTTATGATAAAATGTTCTGGTTCTGTCATGAAATTGTGGAGCTGTGAGTTATCAATGTTTATAGTTACTGATGAAATTACTTGATTTGTCTGAAATGTACCATAAATCATAGTAATTGGTGGGAGTGTAACTGTCCATGAGACAGTGTTGTCATTTAAGTCTTAACATTTATAATGTGTTGGTTTGAGTTCATTATTTTGTGATGTGTTTTAAAAAGATATTTCATGTACGTTCTATAAGGAATTATTCTATGCTGTTAAAAAACCCTCATGATCACTATGCAAAAATTCATTGGTTGTATGTGAGTGATGTAGGGCGGATGTAATGAGCAGAGAATTATGGGAATTTCGCGGGGAGATACTGTGGACTCAGGTGCACTGCTGTGGATTACTACGGAAGAAAAGATGGACTCTGCATAAGGTTAAGGCGCTAACGTTGTCACGATGTTTATGATGGTTCTCAAGTTGGAAAAATAAATCGTCAACTAAACACCTGTATGAAGCGTAGCCATTCTCTTAACCCGTGCAGCTACAGACACACACACAGAAACCAACAGTATTGAATATTCAACATGTCTCTGGTTGTTTTCCTCGTAGTGTTGCTTTCGTTAACGAAAATTATGACGAAATATCGTCGTCAACGAACCTTTATCACATGACGAAAACAAGACGAGACGAAACAATAACTGAGCCGATATAACGATAACTATAATTAAATATATAATGCAATATTGTTGACGAATAAAAAAAACGAGACTAAATGTGGTTTACAAAAGAAAAACTCTGCTAAAATGTCTCCTCATTTTCGTTGAACTAAACCCGTTTAGTCAACGAAAAAAACGTTTTAACCGTTAATTATAGTTATCGTCACGAGACCACCATTTACGTTTCGTCTCGTCTCGTTTTCGTCATGTGATAAAGGTTCGTTGACGACGATATTTCCTCGTCTCCTGCGAACAGGAAGTGAAGTCTGATGGAGTCTCCTCTCTTCTGTGGATCTGTCGCTCAGAAGGTTTTTAAATAAACTCTCATTCCTTGAGATGTTTTCAGAGGAGGAGGAGGAGCAGTGAAGAAACATCCAGATCAGTTCATTTAAATGTTAATACTGTATGTAAACACTGCTCCACCTCCACAGGGCCAACACGGAGCCTCCTCCTCCACCTGCCTGAGGTCGGTGCTGCTAACGTGCAGCTGAGAAATTACATGTCAGGATGATTAATATGCCTCTGCATCATAGCATAGTAATCCTCCTCGCAACGCTGCGATCAATCACGCGGCGCCCGGCGGGTCGCCATGGTGCGTATACGTCACAGGTGAGATGGTTCCTCCACAAAACAATCACAACAACAAACAAACAGCTTGATGAGGTCGGAGAGAGACCTGCAGAGAACAATGATGCTGAAGGTTGAAATGTTGTTTTCAGCAGGAAACTAACAACACGACGAAGGAAGGAAGGAGGAGGAGGTTCAGACTCTTCATCCTCAACAAGCTGAGACTCAGTGACGGGACACTTCAGGTTTATGATTCATCAAAACTGAAAATCACTTATTTTATTCCTTCAAGCTTCTGTTTCCCTGAACTTCCACGTCTGTGTGTGTTTGAGTTCCAGTTCGTAAAACTGATAAAATCACCTCATTCTCTGTCGGTCTGTCTACGGTGGCCCAGAGGGCTCAAGGCGGACAGAACAAACATTCAGAAAGGACCTTCACCTCTCAGGTTGTGTTGTGGGTGTTGATCTCTCCGGGCCACCGTACCCATCTCCGTGGATCAGGACAAACATCTGGTGTTGGTGAAGATAAATGGATGAGGTGACGATGTTTCCAGAGCAGCGACTGATCACCAGGAGGATCAATGACCGTTTAATAATTCACAAATGAATTAAAAGAGACGGACCTGAAAATAGACTGAGACCATGTCCACACTAGTGTTGCTTTCGTCAACGAAAATTATGACGAAATATCGTCGTCAACGAACCTTTATCACATGACGAAAACAAGACGAGACGAAACGTAAATGTTGGTCTTGTGACGATAACTATAATTAAATATATAATGCAATATTGTTGACGAATAAAAAAAACGAGACTAAATGTGGTTTACAAAAGAAAAACTCTGCTAAAATGTCTCCTCATTTTCGTTGACTAAAGCGGTTTTAGTCAACGAAAAAAACGTTTTAACCGTTAATTATAATTATCGTCACGAGACCACCATTTACGTGTCGTCTCGTCTCGTTTTCGTCATGTGATAAAGGTTCGTTGACGACGATATTTCGTCATCATTTTCGTTGACGAAAGCAACGCTAGTCCACACGCACCACGTCCACCAGATGTGTTTGATCATCTGATCGTCTGATCGTCCACCTAAACCACGTTTTGATCCTTAAGAACAGATGTTTTCTGGGGGGGGTTGTTGTTGCTGCTGGTCCACGGAGCTGATTGATTGGTTAATTCTTATCACGTGACGTGTGTTGCACCGATAACGTGTCACTGTCGGTTTTGAGCGCTTGACATGCGTCTACATTGAAAGTAATGTGCAATAGACGCTACATCTGAACGTTCTCTTTATACATCCATGGAACGGCCCGTTACAACCGCTTACAACACGGAGTGTGACGGTAGTCATGGAAACGGTAAACAGTAAAGATCAGACTGGAAGAATGCTTTGGTGCTTCTGTGCTGTGCTATGATTGGTCGATGCGTTTTTTTTCAAAGTTCAGATTATATCGCCTCCTGCTGGTGTGGTATATAATGCACAGTGTTTTTACTGTGTGTTAGTTTGGTTTATTACAACGTCAGTATGGACTGTTAGCTTAGCATTAGCCTTTAGCTGGTCCGTCTCTTTTTAGTGAGAAATAAGTTAAATTTAAATATATTTTTAAAAACAGGTTCAGCTTACTTTTAGATAAAAAAAACTATTCTGGCAAAATCTGAATTTTTTCAGATCCAGTTCACAACAATAAAAAACTGAGATCAGGCCTCACAGCTCATCACACCGACCAGGATTACAGGCTGTAGCACTGCTAACCAGCTCTGTGTGTGTGTGATGTGTGTGTGTGTTGTACTCCCAGGTGACACACACACACACACACACATACCAGCATGCAGCAGCCTGAGGCAGCGCTCAGCTTTATCGCCGATAAATTACATATTGATCTGAGTGTGTGGACGGCGGCAGGGGAATGGGCAGAGCTGCTGAATTGACTATTGAGTTTTCTCTGTGAAGTGATGATCGAATTCCTGCTGCTCTCGTCCTCGTCTGCAGCCGGTGGCGTCCTCGTCGTGGTCGTGTAGCGGCTCCGTTGACGGCGTGTAACAGCTGCTGCTGCGTTGTTGTTGGCTGTTGTGAAATAATTTATCAGTGGAATCAGAGGGATGTGGAGATCTTCACTGCTGCTGCTGCTGCTGCGGCTCTGAGCTCCTGTTGTAACTTTAACAGTAACATCATCATCATCACAATGTTTAAATGCCTCGTTACTGCATGGAACCGTCTTAATAAACATCTGGAATTAGATTTATTCATATGAGTTTAAAGAGGAACTGTTGTCTTCTCTCGTCAGCATGTTCTTGTTGATACAGGCTTTAGTGTCGGAAAAAAACATGTCAGCTCAGGCCCCGCCTTCCTGCTCTGACGCTGACCAATCAGAGGCCCAGGGCCCAGTGGACTTATCTACAGTGGCCCTGAAGGACCAGGCCGGGGACACGATAAAGTGAGGGACCAGTCTGGGGACACAATAAAGTGAGGGACCAGTCTGGGGACACAATAAAGTGAGGGACCAGTCTGGGGACACGATAAAGTGAGGGACCAGTCTGGGGACACGATAAAGTGAGGGACCAGTCTGGGGACATAATAAAGCGAGTCAATATCACATGATTCACATGGTGTT
>OMNW01032080.1:7663-20590 GCA_900303245.1 Selene dorsalis
TATTTTTTTTTTGAAAAGTGAATATTAATCAAGTTCTTATAACTAGCGTGGCTTGAGGATATTATGGCCAAGCTCAAAATTTCACTAGAAGAAAATCAAAGTGAATATTTTATCAGAAAAGCATGAATGGGTGAGGGTCAGGGTCAGGGTCAGGGTTAGGGAGTGAATCTGTCAATGGCAGCTATAAGACAAGTAAAGCGTGTGACTGCACACACATGTGGTCATGGTGATTGTCCATATCTGGTTTTCATTGGTGAATTCCACGGTTATTTATACCTAAGTTATATTTAGACACAAATTGTCTGGAGTGGAAAAATCCTGCGGTCAAATAAACCTCAGCAGGAGAGCACAGAGGGGTGTGGGGTGGGTGTGTGTGTGTGTGTGTGGTGGGAGTGGGGGGCAAATGATGGAGATAGATTTGGATGGGAATAAGGTTTTACAGTGATGTGATTTTTTTGTGTGTATGTATTTCATTTCAGAGGTAAAGCAGGCGGTGGGTGTGGGAGCAGTCGATGAAATATGGCACAGCTGTAGCACATCTGGCCTCACGGGGGCGCAACAGGATCAGTTTGAAAAGCCCCACATTAAGATGAAAGAATTATTTATGAGTCTGTGTTCCTGTGACAAAATTCTTCATGTGAGAGTTTGTTCATTGTTTGTCAGAAGCAGGACTGGAACAGCTGGTGTGTTTGTGTTCTACCAGGAGCGTTCATGTACTGGCAACGCTGAACAGCTGTCTCTTACAGCACACACACACACGAGCGGCTGCACTCACGTGTGCGCACGGATACGCACAGAATATAAAACGTCACACATATGAATGTATACACGTACATCGTGACATCGTGTGTGCACAGCAGCGCTCTCTGTTGACTTTAGAGAGGGGGGGTCATCTGTCAGGGGGTGATAAGCATGATTGATTGTGTGTTTGTGAGGTGTATACACATAAATCTGTGCACCACACACACATACACATCTTTGTAGAATCAAAAGATGAAAAACTGTAAGGATGAAACCGTGTTGACCTGCTCTGACACGAGTTGGATACATCAGCGTACGAAGCTGCTGTATATAACTTGACTTTCCAAAAAAGAAAAAGTAGAAAAATAACACAAATGACATGATGGTTAGTTCGCAGTGCACAACTAATCCAAGCTGTGAGCACAAAGGCCATAGAGGCTGCAGGGTGTAGAAGTTTCTCAGCAGAGAGTGATTGACCTATTAAAACCTATAAGAGTTTTTTGCTTTGTCATGCCTACCGGGGGAACATTGCAGATTATGCGTTTTAGCACCTTTGAATCATTGATGGTGTTCAGTTTTGCGTTTAATACGTGTTTTTTATGTGTTTTATGTGTATGTTTTCATTGTGGATGTAATGGCTGCAATTTTCTGTTTCACTGTGCTGCTGCTGCCTCGGCCAGGACTCTCTTGTAAAAAAAGATTTTTTATCTTAATGAGTCATTTTCCTGGTTAAATGAAGGTAAAATAAATAAATAAATAAAGTAATATGCACATATACACGCAGGTACACAATGTGCACACACTTTTGCACAAGCAGAGAAAGCTGAAAATGTTCTTCAGATGTTTGGAACATCAGCACACAGCCTCAGCAGGCCCCTGCTCTTTGTGCTGTATTGTGTGTTGCTTCTCTGTAGAGCTGCGCGCAGCCTTTCTTTGCCTCTCAGACGCATAATGAGACCAAATCATTTTTCTACTGAGAGCATATACAGAGGATTTATGCACTGTGTTCAGACAGTGATATGAAAAGCAGCGCTGCCAATTATACACAGCGATGATTTCGGTTGGTGTGCCGCAAATTACACAAGAGACACACACAGGCCGGATAGGCATGCTGTGGAATTTAGTTTAACAAAAGTGTACAGTATACAGCTGCCATGCATACACGTGCACTGCATGTCTAAGACTGTTTAAAGTGGAATCAGCTGGAAATGTTTCAGAAGGACTGTTAGCCGCATTAGTTAGTGAGTTGGTGGGTTTCAGTGGGGTTCAAAGTGCTCAGAGGTGACATCTGGGGGTATAGACAAAGAAACAGATCAAAGACTGTTGAGGGTGAGGGATGACTAGGGATGGGAACCCAAAGTCCCGAAGGTCAAGTAGGCATCGGTAAGAAAGTGGCGGTTCATTTCGGTCGCACTCATTGGTTCCTAAACTCTTCATACCTGCACCTTTAGCTCCAGCACACATTCACAACTCACTACAGTTTGCTCCTCAGACAGCTGACATGTGTAACAGTAGGATCCAAGTTAGACAGTGAACAGTGACAACTGTAGTTTTGTGTATAAATCCAAACGATACCCAGCTCTTAGGACAACAGACTAACTTACCCACATATCCTGGAGTACCACAGGCCGTGGACATGACATCGCCACTGCCCTCCATTTTGGAAAGGCCAAAGTCGCTGATCATGATCTTGGACTCATCTTGAGGATTGAAATACAACAAATTCTCTGGCTGGAGAGAGAGAGAGAGAGAGAGAGAAAGAGAGAGGAGACAGGAAGAGAGAGAGAAGATTCAGATCTGTGACTTTCACTGGTTTTAAATTCATGGTTGTTTGCGCATCAATCTTAAAACCTGAAGGCTTCAGCTGCTTTTCTTCCTCATTTTACACTCTGCTGCTTTATAGAGGCGGCTCAAACCAATCCTCTCTTTCCCAACAGCCGGCACGCGCAACGCTGACCCACAATGCACTGCATGTGTGGAACCACTGGCCTTATTGCTGCAGTAAATCACATGCTGCCAGGTGAGAAAGAGAGAGTGTGTGTAGCCAGGCCTCAGTAAAGAGTCAGGGAATGTGTGTGTGTGTGTGTGTTGCAGTACCTTCAGGTCTCGGTGTACGATGCCCATCCTGTGCAGGTAGTTGACAGCGTCCAGGACTTGTCTGATCAGCGTGCTGGCGTCCTTCTCCGTATAGAAACCTTTTTCCACGATGCGGTCAAACAGTTCCCCGCCAGACACCCTGCAGGAGAGGAAGGAAAGTGTATGTGTGTCAGTGTGTGTGCGGAAAAAAACAGTAGTAGCATGCACACACACGCCTGCCTTCAGTCTGACTGGAATTCAATTCTGCAATATTTGAATATTAATCTCCAAAGATGATGTTTTTTGATACAGCAGCAGAGAAAGCCTACAGGCTCTCAGTGGGCGGGTCATGTGTGGGCTTTAATGATGGAAACATGATACTACTGATATCAGAGCAGCATAATTCTGAGAAACATCAGATTTGAAGGTCTTTGTTGAATCTCCTGAGTGACAGAGAAATTATGAACCACGCTGGTAAACATCTGAACATTTAACTTTCCAGTGTCAAAGCGATAATAAGTGAAAATACAGCTGGTGAGACGAGCCACAGCAGCTGTGTTTGAGAGAAAATAAAAAACAAAGAGTGAAGCTGATCTACTTCTTCTCCCTCTGCCAGATTCTGACAGGAGTTAGGACTGATGTTTCATGACTCCAGACAACATGGAATAACTTGTTCAGGTGTTCAGTGCACACGCTGTTGAACGGATGGTGGCCACTCTATTACCTGCTGCACAGACACACAGCACCCCCTGCTGGAGGAGCACCTACTCCTGCATCACACACACACACACACACACAGAAAGAAAGAAAAAAACAACCAAACAAAATGTCATGTGTGATCATTATCTCACTTTACTTCAACTAAAAAACATACCTGACTTTTATTAGATGCAGGTCTTCATGTCTACTCTGCTCCCTCTTTGATAAGGCGTTAGCACAAAGCCTCATTACTGATGACTCTCTCTCTCTTTCTCTCTCTCTCTTGCTCTCTCTGCCCAGTGTCTTGTATTTACTTCTTCCTCTGCCTCCTTTATTAATAATGAAACATTTTATGTGCAATAATGGAAATGAGGCTCAGTGTATCGGAAGTACTCCTCCTCTTCCCGGCAGCTGCCAATGGTGGAAATATGAGGACCGCTGTCCTCACAGTCCTGGAGCGACGTATAAGTCGCATAATTTCTATCATTTATTCACTAAATCTGTTTTCATGCCACTTTTTTACGCTTACTATTTGTCGACTTGTCGATACTCCATCTTTTCCACCTCCTCCAAGCTAGAAAACACTCTGTGTTTCCCTACAGGTATTATGGACAAATCGATAATGCCCATAAAAATAGGCTGATGGAAACCTGTCAGGTTTTGAGTCTGTCAAGAGTGTTGTCTCATTTCCTGTTTTATTTTGATAGTCTTGTCCTCCCTTGTGCTGTCCCTACTTCCTCCCTTTGCTCTTTTACCTTGGTAATTACCCTCATGTGTCCCACCTGTGTCTCTCATCTTGTCTTCTTGTGAGCAGCGTCCTAGCGTTTGTTGTCTGATTGTTTCCAGGTGTATGACCTCATTCTTATTTCCTGGTTTTTGCCTAGAGATTTTGTACTTCTGCCTCAAGTTCTGTCTGCCAGGTTCTGACCTTTTGGATTGTAATAAAGACCCAGAGACTGCCATATCCCCATGTGTTGCTGCATTATTGTGTCTGCCTGCCTGAGAGTTCAAGGCAAAACCCAGTCATTCAGTCAGTCAGTCAGTCAGTCCATCAGTCAGGGACAGTCATGATTACAGGGTCGGCCCTGCTGTTGCAGTCCAGTCAATAATAGTGATAGAAGTACAGGTAAGAGCAGTGGTGATCCTGCCCTTTATCATTTTCTTTACTGTACATGTTGCATGTTTTTACTTTACACACACACACACACACACAGACATCGACCCACAACCACAACCGTGCACCAGAGGCCCCATACAACACACAGGAGCACACAAGGGCAAACACACACTTGCATGCACATATGTGTATGTGTGTGTAGGGCGTCGTCACAGCGACAGATCAGATTAGAGCCTGTAGAAGTTAAACTCTAATGAAGTTTCTGAAAAAAAGAGATCAGAATTAATTGCTAATCCTCTCGCTTGCTCTTCAAAGAGGGCAGAGACTTGTTTCAGAGGCAGTCGTGGCTGGGAGTCACAAGAAAGGACTAAACACACGCAGACACACACACGCACACACATGGCAAAGGGGAGATCAGCCACCAGGCTGCATGGTTGCGTAAGCATTTGCGTAAGAAGACCATGGCAATCAGACAGGAGCACCCACACAAGCACACACATGTACACACATGTACAAACACGAAAGACAAACACACCGAACCAACAGTCACACACACACAGACACGGGCTGTAAAGATGTGACTGAAGGTCGTCACATTTCTTCTATTCGGTTTGTCTTGTTTGATATATTCACATAAAAAAAGGTCAAAGGTCGCAGCAGCTCGGTCGTGGTGATATCTCAGCATGTGTTGGAAATCAAGATTTACTATAATGCATTATATTCATCCACTTTCATTTTATATGTGTAACAAGTCTGACAGTCACTTATTACAGAGGGTCCAACACAGTCAGTGATGATGCACAGTGATGAGTCTCAATTCATGGATTAAATCATAGCAGCAAATCAGTTCCCACACCATTTCTACATTTCTAGTACTGATCTTTTTCATTGAAATTATGTATTTTAATAGTTTCTGCTCTGAATTTAACTTTTGAGATTTTCAGTAAGTCATTTCACTGTTTGTCACTGCTCAAAAATAACAGAAAGAGAAGATCAACATCACATGACCGGTGAAATCTAACTCGATTGACTGGATGTTGCTTCCTGGTTTCTCAGTATGTATGAATTTGGCTTATTGAATTTTGAGCAACTTGAATATATATAATTGTTTTTTCAGACTGAATTTTTCATCATGTAACAGAGAGGTGAATTCAAGGTAAAATGTAAATATTACACAGCAACACTTCATTTCAAATTCAGAGCTAGAAATTTCAATAGACAGATTTAGCTTCCATAATGACTGTGTAGGTTTTCATACACCAACACACCTGCAGCCCACCTACGCAGATTGCTCATACTGACCCGAGCCCTGTGTCACAGTGGACACACTGTGCTTTCAGTGGCTCCGAAACCTGGTTTCAACTGGTCTCACATTATTGTGTTGATGCAAACCTGAATCAATTCTTCTGTGAGGCATGTAAACCACACACCACATGAACCAGCAGCTGCACTTCACAGACTCAATTCAGATGAAGACTGAACTAAACTGATCTGATCTGATCTGAACTGAACTGATCTGATCTGATCTGATCTGAACTAAACTGAACTGACATTACCTGGACTGAACTGAAATGGGCCAGACCAAACTGGACCGAATCAGACTAGATTAGTCTAGTTCAGTCCAGATGAACTGTTTTGAACAGGCCAAATTTAAAGTAATAAAAATTAATAGTAAGTAATAATAACAATGATAAACAAATTTATGTTGCACTTTTCTTAACAAAGTTACAAAGTGCCCTAAAGAAAGAAAACAGGAACACAAAAAGAAACACACACAAAAAATGTGTGTGAATGCTGAGAGCTGAATGACTGTTGCCATGATGAAGCATTGCTGAAGCAGCTGAAGAAACTGCTGAAGCAACAATGAAAAGGTCAAGTCTACAGGTTTACAGAGCAGAAGAATACTTTAAGTGCAGTGGAAACTCTGAACAGTTGAAGAGTGAGCTCAGGTCAGAAGCTGGAAATCCTGAAATCCAATGCAGGATAGCACAGGAAACAAACTGACTATATTTACATTCACAGCATAACTCTGATATTAACCTGAATAAGATCATGTTCTGAATAAAATGTTTTTAATCACCTGATCGCAGTTGCTAACTTCTTGCTGCCGGTTTACAGTTGTTAAATTAAGGTGTGTGAACGATAAGAAAAAAGGCTTCAAGAAGAGGTGTTACATTCCCATAGCTGCTGCTGCTGCTGCTGCTGCTGCTGCTGCACATGTGAGCACCTTCTTCAGAATACTGCCTTAACCAGAGTAAGGTCCTTACTTGGAATATGTTGTGCATGTTAAATTCTTCAGATTCAGACATCCAGACTCTTCACACTGTCTCTTTTCCAGCTATCTGAGGCACCAGCATTCTTCTGGAGTAACCGTTGCATCATCCCTCCTCCTCATCCACCTCCTCCTCCTCCTCCTCCTCCTCCTCCTCCCTTACATCCATCCATCTCTCCTCTGTCAGTTGATCCATTTAGAGGCAGGCGTTCGCATCGCGACACCGTGCATCATGGCTGACAGCAAATCTTAATTTCAAGTGTGTTTGTGTGTGTGTGTGTGTGTGTGATGCACACAGGGTCGGACTAACTAATCACAGCCAAACATCACAGATCATTTGAGCTGCTGCAGTCATTTAGTTACCATCAAGGGAGGAAACCCCGCCTCTCCTGAGGCTCTGGTTTACTTCCTGTCGTTCACTCTGTTTGTTTCATTCAAATACGCACTTCCTACAAATTACTGTTGGAAATCGACATGTAAACAATATAATTACAGTAATTGTATTGAACTTTTACTCTGTGTTGTGTTCACCTGACTAACACAACCGTTATTGAGCAAAAATCTATATTTGAAACAAAACAAAAAAAAAACATAAAATAAAACACATCTGATTTGTTCTTGCCTGTAATTTGTGTATATACTAACAATTGTAATGGAAAACAATGATTTCCATGCTCTGTTTCTTATTCTGGTGAATCTTTTTAAAATCACAAATATATCTTCTTCTGGATGAAAACAAACCAGATACATAGTTTAAAAGCTTGATTTACTTTGTTTCTGATGTTTGACCTTTATCTGATAGAGACAGATTAAGAAAAAATATATAAAAACTGGAAAATTGCATAAAAGAAGCAGAGAGGGTGATCAAACATAAGATTGAATGGACAAGCGATAAATCTAATCTACTTGATGACATAGGAAGACAAAATGTGATTAAACATCCAGGTTTTCCTGTTTTATTTTAAGTGTTGATCCCTGAGATATATCTGTGGTTTGAAGAACCAAAAACCACCTCCTCTCTCAGACCGGACGTGGACAAAATGTTTGGTACCCCTCTGTTAAAGAAAGAAAAACCCACAACCCACAATTGTCCCTGAAACAACTTGAAACTGAGAACAGAACGGAGTTTGTGTTCTTTTCTTTGTATGCTTCATTTTTGCATCTGTGTATGATGAGCTGATGTGACTTGCCAAAAAGCTTCAGTTTTGGACCAAAGGACATTCTCCCAGAAGCTCTGTGGACAGATGAGCCAAACTCATGCCTGGTCTAGGTCACAGGTCAGGAGTCCTCCAACAGGGTAATGACCCAAAACACACAGCTGAAAACGCCAAGAATGGCTAAGACCAAAACACTGGACTGTTCTGAAGTGGTCCTCTAAGCCCTGATCTAAATCCTACTGAACATCTGTGGAAGGAGCTGAAACATGCAGTCTGGAGACAGGCACCCTTCAAACCTGAGACAGCTGGAGCAGTTTGGTCACGAGGAGTGGGCCCAAATACCTGTGGACAGGTGCAGAGGTCTCACTGGGAGTGACAGAAATGCAAAAACTGCAGTGATTGACTCAAAAGGTTGTGCAACAAAATATCCAGTGAAGATTAAGTTAAGTTAAGGGTACCATCACTTCTGACCAGGCCAGTGTCTGATTTTCACGAGGTCATTTTTCTCAGTTTCAAGTTGTTTCAGTGACTATTGTGGGTTTTTCTTTCTTTAACAGAGGGGTACCAACAATTTTGTCCACGTCTGTATGTCCGGAGCCCTAGGAACAAAAGGCCAGTGAGCCAATCAGCAGAGAGAAAGCTCTGAGCCTCTCCTCTGATTGGCTGTTTTCTGAGTGATGTAAAAATGTAGCAAAATACCACATCCTGAAATGTTGGATGGTTAGATGGGTTTTGGGTGTGGCTGCTTTGTTATGACATCACAAAGTCACAGAAGTCCTAACAGCTGGTTTTAAGGCTCAAGGCACATGAACATCTACCATTATACTGTACATACCTACACGACCACACCTGTGTTTTGACCTGCTGCGTCTGATTGGCAGAGAACTACAAGGACAGCCAGGGAACCCAGGTCATACAGGCACACGCCGCCTCACTACTTTTCTCATAGATTTGCTCAAAGCCGCTTTGTCTCACCACTGTATGTGTTTTATATTTTATTAACTTGCAGTTCGCCGCACAAACAGCATCAATATAAAACCCACATGGCACTCAGTTGCATTGATTTTCATAGCAGCGCAGACTGATTGCCTCCCCGCGGTCGGGGGTTACGTAAGACGAGCTGTGATGAACGGGAATCAAAGAGACGCTGTCAGACGACATCGATCCACCACAGTGCAATTACACAGAAAATATTCAAAATCCTTCCCCCTAAATGAGATTTCTGTCTGCTGCAAAAACAGGACGAAAAAAAAGGAAGAAAGAAAGAAAGGAAAAAGAAGAAATGACATCTCAATAAACGCACATAATTATAACAAATGACATCTATTACAGAGACGGTCGGAACAAATTCATGTTGCAGAAAGATCCACTTTGTGAAGCAGCTGAGTTTGTTGGAGCCATTTTGTAACAGGGGCATAAAATGTTTAATCAGCTGAACAGTGATGAAGCTGCTGCAGGAAGAACAGCCTGCAGCACTGAGCACAGATAAAAAAACACACTGGGCTACTCTGGTGTTTTCTTACAGACTCCTTCTCTTTCAATCCAGTTAGAAGTTACCATAAAGAACAAGCAGAGTGATCTAGTTATTAACATCATCATCATAACAAAATACTTTTAGTGCATTTCACTAAAACCCCTGACATTGTTTAAAATAGTGAACATTTTGGCTCAGAGAGCTCAATGCACTGCACCTTATGAAAGCACATGGAAAAATATAAATGTTCTGTGAATTCAGAAAACATCTTCATCATGTTTCCGGGGACACAAAAAAGTGACGGACGTGGCTGTGGAAGACTTTTTTCAATACCTCTTAAGTGGAGAAGTTGTGTCTTAGTGGTGTTGAAAAATGAGGTGAGTTTGTTTGGTTTATTATCATAAGGTAAATATATCATGATTCAGGTAATATTGCTGTTAGCTTAGCATTAGTCTTTACTCAGGTTCACTTGTTTGTTCTCAAAGAGTGGTCAAAGGTCACACAGTGACATATGGTGTTTACAGTGTTTCAAACTGCCTGCAACACAGGTGTGTTTTCACCCAACGGTGTGAAAATGATCCGTTGTTTCATTTTTCTGCTTGTACAGTTCGCGTTCACACACGTTTCCATGAAAGCTGACCAGGAAAAGATGGGTGGTACGCTAAACTTTAACAATGGAGACGCACATACGCAGTATACAAGTACGCAGATCACGTTGGTCACTTCATTCCATAGAGCTCGTATTTACCACTCTCTGTGAATAATAGGCACGACTACAGGAGCTAACTACAGGAGCCTTTTTAGCTCAAACTTGTGACGTACACCAGGCAGTTGTAATTTGTTAACTGCTGAAGTTGGCATATTGTTTTGGGGGGCTATTTAGAGTTAGTTTCTATGGCTTAAGTGGTCCTTGGTCTGGAAAAGAAATATGGGAAATACTGATCCATATGTTTGAATTTAATTTGTTCTCAACTCCTTATTTCTCCTATTACTTTAATGGACCATTTTCTTTGTTTGCAATTTTCTTTCACATCGTGCTGTTTCAACATTTCAGTCCTGTTTGTTTGGTTTCCGTGTCAGTGCAGATTCTGTTCCTTATCCTGATGAATTCTTCTTTCCTTGACCTCAAGACGATCTCCAAGATAAAGGAAGAGTTCTTAGGAAAGGAGACTATTGAGGCTTTTCGCCCGCCGCCCCTGTTTAGTCTGTGTTGTGTTTCGGTTTCGTTCATTCCCCCCTTGTGTATTAAAACTTCATCCCCATCACTTTGTCCATTTTTCTTCAGTTTGTGTTTGTGAAGTTTCTCTGTGTCTGTTACTGAAGTTTCTGTCTAGCTGCTCTCGTGGTGTACATCGTGTTTGACCGTAACTGTTGTGTGTTTGTGTTTATCATTTTTAGTGCGTTTGATGAGACGTGTGTTTCTGTTCAATAAAAAAAAAAACACTGTGCACAGCAGTAAAGCTTATTAAAACATAATTCAGAAGCCAGACTTAACTGGACAATATCATATAAACAACAGATTAGTGCCTGATTAAAGCTGCATTAAGGATTCTAATAATAATAATAATAATAATAACAATAATGAGCTGTGTTTCTTCAGCACGTCTCAAAACACGCTTCTAAAGTGTTTTAAGAGAGAGAGGATGAACAATTAAAAATGATAAAATACACAGGACAAAACAAAGTTTGAACATCACAACACTGGGAAGGCGCAAGAGAACAAGAGCAACGATGATGTAAAGAATGAATGAGATGGAACGAGATAAAGTGGTTCAAGTCAGTCAGGAGAACGTTGTGAGAGGTGTAAAGTAAATTCATACGTGGAGCCCAGGTTAAGCACACCTGAAAAACCGTGTTGGAGGAGCCTGAACTGAGTTGTTGCGTGAGAAATCAATGGAAATATCTTGAAATCTGGATATGATCAAGTGGCCTCAAATGTGTCCAAACAAATATTAAGGATTGCACAGCTACTACGAAAAATGACATCATCATTTTGTTTTTCAGTGAAAGTGGGATGAACACTGAACTATTCACACTGAAATCACGACATATATCAAGAACAAAAAGACCTATATAGTGCATAAATCACTTTGGCAGCAGTAGAAGTAGCTGAAATGACATTATCTGACATATCATCACCTGATAAACCTGTTTGGAGGACAGAAAACTTCAGCTTTATGTTTCTGACTGACTGGTCTCATCACCTAGAAGATGATGAGAAGCTGTCTGTAGGGAGCATCACCCTTTACCTTTATCAGCTTTGAACCTACACTCACTGAACCGTTTGGCCTCAAAACAGCAGAACAGGCTGTAAACACAACACTGACACATCCCCACCTCCTGAAGCTCCCTGTCACATGAAACACTGAGCAAAGTCTGTTCATCAGAGGTCATGCTCATGTCCACCTTCACTCTCGTCCAACCTCTGATTTAGTCTTAAGTAACATCTCTGCTACATGTGCTCCAGTTCTCCAGCCACCAGTGGTGAATTCATGTTTTTCAATACAATCTGAAATGACCTGTAGGAGTGTCTGCAATAGTGGAATTCTGCTGCTGAAATCACCTGGACACACACTTCAACAGGGGCAGAGTCAGACACTGTGAACATGGACCCAAGCGTGATGATGGTAATATTTCCCCAGCGACTAAAAGAGCTGCACTGATTTTAGTTTCATTCATTTACATTAAAAATCACATTAAAAAAAAAAAAGATTTGGAGAAAACAATGTAAACAACTTTGGTTGGACAATTTCCTGTTTTATTTTGAAGTCACTTTCTGTATGTGCCTTTGCTTTCTGTACTACCTGTGTTTCATTAGTTAATTAGTTACCTGTATCTTTATAGCCTTAGGTTTCACCTGTTGAGCTGCTGGAATGCTACTGTGTAACTTCTGACCTTGGTTTCCTGTCTTCAGCCTGACTCACCCGGGTGTGGATGTTGTGATTTCTGCCTCTATGTCCTACTGTGTTTGACACATCCATCAACCTGTCTCTTTGGCAACAGATGTGACAGGAAATTGGTGTCCAAATATTGTTGAAAAATGGATACAGCACAATAATGACATAAATAACAAGAGCGTATGTATGTGAGCTACTTTTTATTACCCAAATGAAAAATTGGCTTTCCTCTGCAGATGTGTGTGTTGTGTACATACATGTGTTTAATGCATTAGTTGTTGACAGATGCTGTGGATAGAAACACGGCTACATGTTGAACCTGCTCAACGTGTCTCGCTCATCGAACCACCTGCTCCGATTTTCGAGGGTTGTTCTAAAATGCTGTAACACGGATCTCACCTTTAACCCCCGTAACTATAGCAACAAACCCATATTCAATGAGCAGATGGTAAGAGAGGCAGATGGGATTTTTGAACTGTGTGTGTGTGTGTGGG
>OMNW01032081.1:0-10746 GCA_900303245.1 Selene dorsalis
CGTCGATCATGGAGCTTCTTCCTCTGCTGTGTCTCTGTGTCCTGAGCTGCTCCGTGTCCACGTCTGCTGCTGGAGCCGGTGAGAAACTCCACACTGACCACCGACCCTCATTTGTCTCACACCTTATCTCTGTCTCTGCCAGGTTTATTGGGGTTGTTACGTAAATTATGGAGGCCGGGGTATGACGTAATGTGAATCTTAATAATGAATTCAGATTAATATAGACTATCACCGATCAATATTGAATCACTGGCCTCCACGGCACAGGTGAAGTGTTTAACTTCTGCATTTTTCAAATCGATACTCGGTGATGATCAGCACATCGAGCATGTATTGACAACGGACGCGCAGGTCGTGTCTACTTCCTGCACCGGAACCGAAACTGTTATTTCTGAGAAACTCCTTCAAGTCAAACCTGATGAAGTTTATCTTAAAGAGGACTCTGAACTGTTGTTGCTGAAACTGCGAGCTCCACATTTACTGACCGGGTTATTAATAAATTCATTTATTGATAAGATAAGAATCTAATGTCATTAAATGTCACGAAATCAAATATCACATAACTGGACAGAGGTTGAACAGTCAACTGTTTGTTTTAGATCACATCAAGTGTAATGTGAGTTTTTATGTGGATCTTTTCTTAAAAAAAAAACTAAAATGGATTTATCTCTTAGAAAACCCCAAGGACCATTATTGAACATATAATTATAATCACAAGAATCCAGAGTTACTGTTTGAGCATATTGTGTACATGAAATGTTCTCCTGTGAGTTCACATTAAATTATGTGTATTTAATTCTTTGATGGATCAGACAGCAGTGATCAAGGTCTCACTGAGTAGAAACATTTTTCTTCAAACATACATGACACAAACAAGACAAACTAGAATCGTCTCCTTGTGGTTGTTTCCTCCTCAGACTAGTGTCAGGTTACAGCCTGTCCAACCAGAATCACATATATGAATTTGTGTGACATTTTGTTGCTGTGTGAAGTCACTCTGCATGTTGTGAAACCAACATGACCTCGACCTTCCCCCTGTTCAAATGGATCTCTGAAGAAATTCGTCAACATGTTCCTGTGACATTGTGTTCAAGAGAGAGGGACAGACACACCGGGACATCCTGAAAACAACATGGCTGCTGCTCTGACTTTAGCAGGGGAATAAGAACAGGACATCGGCCTGAGGTCCAGAGTCCAGCAGCATTGCCCCTGAAACAACCCAGGACAGAGTGAGCAGAGTGAACATCATCTTAGCTGGCAAACAGCCGCAGCAACACAGACGTGATTAGAAAGTTAAACTTCAAGTGAAGTTGGTTAGCAGTGAGTTTTTACAACACTGAAAATATGCACTTCAAACTGTAGGGGGAGCTCTGTAGAGGAAAAAAAAGTCAACCAAAACAGCAAAAAAGTGAAAAGACTTCTTGCATAGTTCCCCTACATGGAACAATGTAAAGGTTAAAGGTTTGGTGTCATATGATTCTACTTCTGTGCAAAATGGACTGATCGCAGTCTGCTTATTTCAGCCAAGAGGAGCAGTGTAGGTTCCTTCTTTATGAAGCCTTAGTTGACGCTCTGAACCTTCCCTCTTACCCTCCACCTCGACCAAAAAGAAAAAACTCCAAGAGACGCCTTCGACTCAGTTTCGACTTGTTTACTTCAAAAACAAAACATGAAGCTTAGTACAAAACAATAACAGAATCTATCTGAAAAATAAAAAAGGTGAGAGCACATACATTTTAAGAAAAGAGAGGAAAAAAGGAGAGAGGTCAAAAAACTATATGGCTCCACTCCATGTCCGTCTGTTTTAAGATGAAACTCTGAACATAACCTAGTTGGGACCAGGTTATGAGCTAAGCATAAATTACTATGGTGATCTAACCGGGTTAAAAGAGAGCCACCTTTGTGATACGGGAAAGCCTGGGTTTAGACTCAACATGCCTCGCTAACACACTCACTCACTCACTTCGTAGTACACCCATCAGGTGATGACTGGTGTCTCTCAAACACACAAGCACACACACACACAGCATTTGTTATTTTTCAGTCTGTTGTTTCTCTCATTTTTCTTGGTCACACTTTTGTCATTCAGTGTCAGGAGATGTAGGAACAATGAAAAAGTTAAAAGTTTATTTTTAGTTGCAAACAGACCGATGTGCCTTTCTTCTAGGAAGGTCATTTATGAGGTATAACAATTAAAAAGTAAATATAAGAAAGACAGAAATGGAAATGTGCAGTGTGGACGTTTTGCTGAATACAATCTGACAAAGGAGGCAGAGAAACAGGAAAACTGTCTTGTTATTTCATCAGTTGATGTTTTTGTCTCTCTGCACATAAACATACTGATTAATATGTGTTTTTATCTTCCAGGACCAGAGATGATCAGTGTGAAGAAGGGGAGTGATGTGACTTTACCCTGTTCCACCACAGAGGACATTACATCTAATCGCTTTGAGTGGAAGAAAGATGGCAAGAAGGAGGTTTATCTGTACGATGGTTCCCCTCAGTCAGGTCAACATGAGCAGTTCCAAGGTCGTGTATCTCATTTTCCTGGAGAACTGGAGAAAGGCAACGCCTCTATAACCATCAGAAACATAGAGATGACTGACACTGGAGAGTACACCTGTGAATTTCCACGTCTAAAACAAAAAGTCCTCATCATTCTTCTAGTGGGTGAGTGCTCTCATTAAACACCTGATAATTTCCTGGTGAGGCTGCTTTAAGACGACCACATGGACTTTTTTTCAAATAGTCAGACTACTCAAACATTTGTAACATGCAGCAGATGATGTCATCCCTCACACTGAACTTCCAGCTGTCTGTAGTGTGGACAGTGTGGACACTCAGACCAAGTGTGTAATTTCCCAAATCCAACAATCTGTGATTGTCCAGGTGTGTGGAGATAAGGAGGTAGACAGAATTAACATCTCCCCAACATAGTAAATACTTTATCAGGCGTTACCAGTGTTTGAACAATGATCACACCTCAGGTTTTATTCAAAATGTTGAACCACAGTTTTTTTTAAACTTATCTCAGCCTGAACCATGTTGTCTCTGTGAATGTGTGAGCAGTTTAAACTAGGATGTTTATCAAACCAGTTTTAGACAGATGTGGAATAAATTCCTGTTTTTGTTACCCGTCTGTCAATGATGATAATATCACACAGTCTAACATGTGTTTTCTTTTTTCTTTTTAGCTGGTGACTCAATAACCAGTTAGAGTCCGTTTTAATGATGTATATGTCTCTCTCTTCAGACCTTTCCATGTTAAACTTCGTATAATACTGAGATAATGAGGAACTGACTCATTTCCACTGAATCACTGTAAAGTAAATCCTCAGAGGTTTCATCAGCTGTGTTGATCAGACTTGGTGATCTGTTGATCTGGTGATCAGACAACTGTGTCAGAGCTGTGACACAGTTCAACTGATCAAGGATTAAACTGAATAAAGTAGAAACTCTCTTCTTCTTCTCCTTCAACCTCATGTTTAAAGTACAATATATCAGTCACAATAAGAGCTATCAGGTTGAAATTAACAGGATCTCTTCATCAAAGTGTTTCCAACATCTGTACTAAATGTCATGTTGATAGACAGAAGTGGTTCTGACATATTTCAGAAAGTGCAGAACAGAGCATGTCCATCAGATGACGACTGAGCTTTATACAACTTCTCCTAAGTCACCAAATAATGAAGATAGACGTCTTTTTATGACTATAACATATTTCTAACACATATTTTAACGTTTTTAACATAACATTAAAGTCGTCAGTAAGAAGCTGTTGTTAATTTTTATTAACAGATTTACATATTTAGTGTCACTGAAGCTTGTTTCTCTTAACTTATAAAAAGTTTCTCTGTTATGTCTCTGTCCCTCGACCAAAGACTCACATTATCTGCCGTCAGGCAGGTGATTTTACCGGCTACAAACTCAGTGTTTTCGTGGTGCTGACATCCTACTGGACAAATGTAGCTATCAAAGAAAGTCGCTAGAAGGTCACATTAGCATGCTCTCCTCTGATTGGCTGAGGGAGTTAAAAAACTGTTTGGTTTGTCAATTTAGGGTGTTTCCAAATTCCAAATTTCATAGCTATTGAACACCATAGGTCATTTTTTTTAAACGCTGTAAAATCGACCGAAATGTCGTAGATCGAGAAGTTTAAATTGTCACGCCGATGTTAAACAAGGGAAATAACCAGCCTTTCTCCTGGTTTGTATTTACGTGCACTTGAATTTAAACGAGCTGGATATAGTCGGTGTTGTTTTGCTCTTTAAAACGAGCCCAGTTTGTTCATAAATGTGTGTCCTCCGACCTAGAACGGTGTTTAACAGCAGCGACGCCAGTTAGCAGCTAATTTCCAACGGGTTACTGCCGTAAAGTGTGACGCTAACGTCTGAGCGTCGTAAATAATTTCATAAAACTTTTAAATACCTCGAAAGAATGAATATCCAAGCTTTCAGATGAGGGAGTAACATATATATTGACATTTACCATAAACACAAAACTATGTATTGTATGTATTTATTCAGTTTTACGTGTAAACACCGGGTCGCATGCAACCTCCGCGTCATATAAGGTTAAAAGACAGAAGCGGAGAAAACATCCGAGGTGAGTCCTGGTTCTGATGACGTCACTGTTCGTGTTTTCTTTTATTCCTGATTTTTACATGTGAGTAGTGGTTGGAGACATTTAGACCCTGTTCATCACCTTGATGGTTTCACAGTAACGTTGCTGTGGAGCATGGATCATTGATAGATGGATTAAAAGAGTTGGCAGGAGGCAAAGTTAATCCGGTGAAACTAACTGCCCCTATGAACAACTGATTTTCAAGATTAAATGTTACCATCAGTGAAGACTCTCCTTCATTTTCACAGTAAAACACTCAACAGTTTAATCTGTGATCAGCTGCTGCTGGCTCTAAACAAGAAGCACAACAAACGTGTAACAACTGAATCGAAAGCAATTGGACTTGTATTTGTCTAGGAAGGTGAATGACAGTTGTCACCTGGGTCCCACATCAACCTAAGGACTGTCTTTCACCAGGGGAAACTCCACCTAACACAAGTACCTTTGTGAACACACCCAAAAGTACTTTTGTGATCACCCCCGCAGAGGTTAAATACCTGGTTACTACTGCACTGTTTTGTCAGACCAATGCAGAGTAATCAGACTGGTGCGTTGCAAACGTATGAAGCCCCTTGGATAAGAGGCGAAACGTCTTCCTAGACAAATACAAGTCCATTTGCCTTCAATTCAGTTGTTGCCCAGACAGAGATAACAATGACCTGGATGAATGAGAACATTCACAGACAACAAACGTGATCATCAGTTTTCACTCTTGCAGCATGACAACTTTATTAGACACCCGGCACCTACTGCAACTCAATGCAACAGCTCTGCCATACCTTGACAAAGTTTATCATCAGTTTGTGTCGACTGTCAGAAATGTGTAAATTTAGTTCTGCGTTTGCCACTGAGTTCAGAGTTACAGATGTGTTGTACTGGAGAAAAAACTGGACATGATCAGCACCATAAAAGTGACTTCATGACACAGCAGCTGTGTTGGATTAGATTGGATTAGACTGACTGTGTCACTGACACATTTAAGCCCTGCTCGCACAATGGCTGTTTTGTACATTTGACCCAGTGTCTCATATTCTAGATAGATAGACTTTGCATTATCTAAACAGAAATCAAATCTTATTTAACAACAGGCTTCATGTTTCATTATTATAAGACCCTGTTTGTTGCACAACACACTGATGAGAAATTCAAGACTCATTCAAACCTCTTTACTGTGTGTGTTTCTGTCATGAGACGAATCTGACGCATTTTGAAAAGTGTTTTCTGTTTCAATTTAGCCTTGTGCTTCACCTTTAAAGACATAACACATTTATATTTCTCTAGTGGAATAAAAAAATATTGTTTGTGTTTTATGTATCAGAATGTATGAATCAGAATTAGTGTTTGCTCTTGTGCCAATTGTTTGGTCCAACTCAAAACTATTTCACATATTAAATATATAACATATTTGACATATTGCGCCCTTTGAAACTGTGTGAGGACATGCATGCTTTTGTTCTTTTGTGTTTCTTGTGTGTTTTCCTCTTAAAACACTAATCCAAATACACAAACAGAGAAGGGCTGAATTTAAACATCCTGGTAGTGAATGTCCGATCCTGTAAATGTTCTTCATAAGTTATCGTTCATGTTCACAGGTACAGCTTCAAAACCATCCATCAGTACACTTGATGTAACAACAAACAGGGCACGGCTGCGGTGTGAGGTTCATGGTGATCTTATCAAACCTGTTGTTCAGTGGAAGGACAGTAACAGAAATATCATCCCTGCTGAAGAAACATTGGCCCCTAGTGAAGAAGGGAAATATATTGTTGTCCTCCAAACCACTGTAAACAAATCTGACAACTACAGCTGTGTAGCCACACAGAAGGAAATCAGTCATGAGATTGCTCATTACACCTACGTTTCCGTTCCTGGTGAGTTTTCTCTTGTTTCTCTTTTTTGTCAAATCATTGAAAATGTGTATTTGATCTCTGTTTTCAAAAATTGTAAGTTTGTGTTGAGCAGCCAAGCAGGAGGAGAGAGGCCATAAGATGGATGCTGACATCACTGTGTCTGCTCACATTCATCCCAGTGGAGTCTTCATCTGCTCATCACTGTAGATCAGAGGAGCAGCAACACACTCATTGTTCTCTGTGTGAAGCTGTGACGTCCAGTCTGATGTTCATCATGTCAAGTTACTCTGAATCTCACATCAACTTTCTCTCTTTCCAGAGTTTCCCACTGGAATTGTCGTTGGTTCTGTTGCCGGTGGTCTTGTTTTGGGTGTTTGTGGCCTTCTAGCAGTGCAGAAATGCAGACACTAAATCAAATCACACTCTAACTCAGGCAAGTCTAAATAATGTGACATATCAACATTTTCATGATCATCAGACGACAGAACAACAAAGTGTTTCTATGAGTGATGCTTAGAGTCTGACAGTTGCGTCATATCATTTTATTTCTCTTCTGCAGGTCAGTCAACGACTAGAGTCCAAAAGGATGACTAATCAAGTTAAGCAACAATCAACACTGGATCAAGTTAAAAGGCATATGATTGCCAAGCTTTAATGCTCTGTAAGAATGAATCAATGAACGAATGAACGAATGACCAAATATTATCAAACTGCTTGTAACTGTTCACTGAGTCGACGTTGACACAAACATCAGAATCAGTGATGTCAATACTGCTATTCTGCTTTAAATGAATGTGAACATTTAGTAGCTGTAATGAAACATCATGTGACATTTATTTTGAAATCTGTGCTAACATTATTTGGGATAATCGTGTTGACTCTTTTTATTTCTTAAAGGTGATATATTATGCATATTTTACTGCTTTTGCTTACCATTGTGTCAGTTTTGAACACCTACAGAGTAGTTCTGCATGATATTCAGATCCCAAAAAGTCCTTAGTTGTCTCATACAGATGTCAAGAAAAATCCCCAACTCAACCGCTATGCAGCCACTTTATGAAACGCTCGTTGGCTGCTGCCCCTCCTGCTTTCCTCTGATTGGCTTGCTCAGTGGAGGCCCACATGTGCTTGTTTACCTTGCGTTGTTAAATACATACCGGTCGGCTTTACAAACGTGGCCAGCTCCAAGTTGCGTACGTGTTGGACCCCAAGTCTGACCTACAGTTTTCATCTTCTTTGGGGATGGAAAACAGTTGCGATTTTCCGTATAGATGGCGGTTGGGGGCGGGCATTGTGGCCATGTTTTGGGCAGATCCCTTGCAGTTTGGGCATTCGTCCTAATTGGATGGTAAAGCCTGACGTCAGGTTTTGCGCAAATCTCGCAGAGATCTCATTACCAAGCGTTCAGACAGACTGGAAACCACATGAAATCTTGTTGGTGGATTACAGCAGGACCCCATGCCTCATGGTGTGTAACTTTGCAGAGGTTCAGCATGGACATATGACATTATAACATTGTAAAGATGTTCTAAAATATCCAACAGTATAATATGTCTCATTTAAGGTGCTGATCCAGAGTCTGTCAGATACAGTTACAGTCTGAACTCTTCACTGTTGTTGACTGTGACATCTGAATTGTGCTCTGTCTCACACTGAGTTTGTCTTTATGTTTCCAGTTGATGATGCATTTACAGGCTGTAATGTAAATTCAAGTGGTGCTTTATGATTTAATTAATAAAAGATTTTTTAAAAAAGTGTATGTTGTGACCGGCCCGTTTGTTTCTCTGTCTGTTTAAACTTCAGTGATTCTACTGTATTGGACAGAGTCTCAGATGATCTTGATTCTGCAGCTGTTTTGATAGAAACTTAATTTGAAATTAATGATGTGCAATAATGACATAATGTTATTTCTTTCCTTTATGAATTGGTTTATTTACAGGGTTTCCTCCAACTATGAACAGTAGGATCCACTTTGTCTATTAGACCACAAATAAAACAGATTTATTCACACAGTTAAAAATGTTTTTTCTCAGTCAACACCTGCGTCCAGTTCTCCTTTAATAAAACATCCTTTGATGCTGCCTGATTGACAGCACCACTGCTTCCAAAAGAGGTGGGAGGTTTAACAAAACAAAAACTTGTAATAATCAAAACTAACAGTCACTCTACTGATTGATCAGCTGATAGTTTTCTCCAGTTATCAACCAGTAATTTTTAGTAAAAGAATCAGTTTCATGAGAAAGTGAAAAGCACCAAATTCTCATGTTTGATTGATACCATCTTTTTTTTTTTTTTGCTGCAAACTGAATAAAATAATGGAACTGATCACAATACTTTCCTGGCAATACAGACTAATTAACTGACTGATAGTTGCAGCTCTAACGTTATCTGATGATGCAGCTGCAGGCTGTCATGTCATCTGAACTGTGTCTCGCTGTGTTTGTGTTGTTAATGATTCATTTACAGGCTGAGGCAGATAGACATTAATAACTTCTCATTAACCAAACATAGATATATGTTTTTTGTGACTGTTCTGGGTGGTTGTTGTTTATCACTGTTGGAAACAGAAAACAAGAAGCATCAGAATTCATGAGTCACTGTTGACTGTTGGAGGAGGCGCTCTTATTGTGAAAAGTGTGTGCCGGAAGTGTCTCTGTTGCCGCAAGCTCGCGGAGACCGACAAAGTGAAAGTGTGTGATGAATCAATCATGGTGTGATGAGCGGCTGAAGCTTCATGTCCAGATGTTCCACTGATGTTGTGATGGCTCCTGTTCAGATGACGTCGACAACTATGGAGCTTGTAGCTCTCGTGAGTCTCTGTGTCCTGACTCGGTCTGGAACAACGTTTGCTGCTGAACACGGTGAGAAAACTGAGGCTCAGACTGAGAACCAGCCTCAGCTCTGTTATCACTGACTGTGTTTAATGACATGAAGAAGATGCATGCGGGCTGGAGCCACTGACCTCGAGGAGGAGGAGGCTGCTCTAAGGTGGTGCGGCTGGATGACGTCATCACCTGCACTTGCCCGTCTGAACATGCAGTGATATGCAGTGATGTCATATTATTCCTCATAATTAGCGCTGATCGATATTGAAACGTCAGGTGATGTTATTTAATGACGACATCACTCAGGTTAATATCAGTCGTTTAACAGCTGCTCAGATCTAACTTTACGTGTGACGTCATGTCGTTTGTATGTGTGTGTGTGTGTGTGTGGAGGGGGGTTGAGGGCGTGGTCTCAGTGTGAACATGAGCATCAACTCAGTATATTGTCTAGTATGTCTCAGTATTCAGGTCATTGTCCAGATGTTTTTCTCTGTTTTAAATGAATTAGTTTAGTTCAGTAGTTTGATGAACTCAGTCACACACCTGGTGCTCAGGTGTCACAGCTGCCTCAGGTGGAGGTGTGTCCTGTCAACTTGACTCATTGGAGTTGTTAGATTATTGATTAATCAAGTGTGTGGAGATCAATATCTGACCAGGATGTTATACACATATATTTTCCTCCGCAACAAAAACATATGAATGTTTATAGGGTTTTGTATTAAATCATGATTTAATTTTAATTACCCCCACGGCCCCAAGTAACTAATTTTGGGCTTTTGAAGCTTTATTCATCTGTTTTTTTATGAATGTGATCCAATGTGATCAGATGTGAGATCTAATTAGCAGAAGAACCATAATAGTGTAGTTTCCAGTTGTAACATGTTTGTTGTGTCTCTGGTTGTTGTCAGTGAAGCAGTGAAACCTGTCAGTGTGGTTCTGCTTCAGTGTCTGAGGAGACACTGTGTTTTATAAATGATGAGAGCTGTCACATCTACAGGAGCCTGGACAGATTCCTGTGTGTGGATCAGAGCAGTGGAGTTAAAGCAGCATTAGTTCATGAAGCACTCAGTGCTCAGTTTGTTAGGAACACCAAGCTCAAACTAATTCAGTCTAATCCAACAGTCCTGCAGTGAGTCCTCCTCCATGAAGCTTCTCATGTTCAGTTTGTGAGACGTGTCTCTATTGTTTACTCTGTCTCACTGATTTAAACCAGAAGTGTCAGACTTTCTTCCTCCTCCTCATCCTGACTGACGTCTTCACTGATGTTTATTTTGTTGGTGATGCTCTGGCCACATTGGGTTGTTTGTGTAGATAGATTGGTTTTGGACCAGCATGCACCTGGGTGGGCCTATGGTTGTTTACTAGAGCAGGAGAGGCAGCAGGAAACATGATTCCTTTTTTCCTCAGTTTGCTGCTTGTTTGGATGAATAAATGTTGCATCAGTGGCT
>OMNW01032082.1:0-10699 GCA_900303245.1 Selene dorsalis
TTATTGGCCCTTGAGCCACCAGACACAATTTGACAGAGGTTTTTAATTGGACCGGTCTGATTCCTTGTCCAACGCTCTCTCTCTCTCTGTTGTCCTGTTTGTTTGCAGACAGCCGTTCCCGGCTGGCGACCGAGTGACATTTAACGGGAAGGAGTGTATCTGCCAAAAGTGTACCCAGCCTCTGCCTGCCAACAGCCCCGCCCCCATACAGGCTGTCCACAGTCAGTGCTCTGTTTATGTCTCCTGTCTCTCTCTCTCTCTCTCTCTCTCTCTCTCTCTCTCTCTCTCTCCTGTGTGCAGACTGCTGTGGTTGTGGGAAGGAGTTTAAGAACGAACAGTCTCTTGTAGCTCTGGACAAACACTGGCACCTGGGATGCTTCAAATGTAAAGTCTGCAACAAGGTGCTCAATGCAGAGTACATCAGCAAGTACGTTAGTCTGGCTTTGGAAATGAACTGATGAAACTGCAACTTACACATGTTTAATGCTGTCATTGGGGTTGGAAGGCTTCTTTCTCTCTCTTTTAGAAAGCAACACAATGCCGCTTTGAATATTAAATCATGGCACTAATCAGCATGCGTGTCCTCTGTGTCCTCTGTGTCCTCTCTTATCAGGGACGGGATCCCCTACTGTGAGACCGACTACCACGCCATGTTTGGTATCCAGTGCGAGAGCTGCAAGAAGTACATCACTGGAAAAGTCCTGGAGGTAACATCACTCCACTTTACAGTCATTACATTCAGCAGAATACTCCTGGTGCCTGTTAGCCTGTAGCATCCGGCCCTGTGTGGAAAAGGAGGGCTAAAGGGAAATGTAGGTCACAGGTGAACGGATAAAACACTGAAAGCTTCATGGGTCGTATCCTGGGAACCTTTGAAGCAGCAACTGAAACTCAGAATATTTGACATTGTTGAGCCCGTTTCCCCAAAGCTGCTATTAAAATTTCATAGGATCTCATGCACCGCTGATGCAGATACATGAAAAATGCTTCTATGAGAGCAGATCCGAGACCAGCCCAGGGGTGAACTCAGCTTTTTTTTTTTTTTTTTGGTTCTAGCTGCTCCTTATTCTTTCATATTTTTTCAACTTTCTACCTCTCTTCCTCTGTCACACCAGTATCTGCACCGCTGACTCTCTGACCATGGCTGTAGAAAGCTCTGGACTGCTGCTTTATCACCACCTTTTATCTCTCCGCTACGTTACAGCTGCACAGCAAATCCACACAGGCCATTGTTTATACAATGGTCGGTGCCAGCTGACGGTGCTGAAGCCAGCAGGCGTGGTGACTGCAATCTGTAACAAAGCCATTTCCCCACTACCATTATGTATATATAGTGATACAGATTGAGTCTGTGATGTGTGGGTCCACAGGGAAGAACCGACCAGCCAGAGTCTCTCCTCTTTCTTTGCTGTGGGCTAATGACTTTGACCTAAACCACACACACATTCAATCTCCTTAGTCCCTTCCCTCTCTCCTCCCCCTCAGGTAGGTCATCCTTTCATTATTGCTCCCTCTCAGGTACCAGTCTGCCTCCACACTTGTTCACACAGGCTGTTGTTGTAGAAAACACCAACAACTTACAGGACTGATGACACTTCATCCTCGTGCAACGTCCCTGGTGGCCAATGCTGGACGTGTCGTTAGGTGACGTGCGTGTGTGTGTGTGGTTGTGGTTGTGTGTGTGTGTGTGTGTTTGACCTGATTTGATTTTTGAGCCGTTCACTAGCTGCATCTCACACTGAAGTAACTGGAAGCAGCTGACTGCACAATGAGGCCATAAACCTGATATCGGGCTGAGATTGTGCCGCTTCTAATAATGGATTTTAGTTTATTGTACAGTCACGACATAACGAAGTGAAGTAGAGATGTGGATATTTTTTTTTATATATATATTGTGTCTTTGAAATCATTTTCCATCTGCTTTCAGTTCAGATTTATTCTGGTTTGTTAATCACATGTCCAACTGAGATGGACAATGTACATTTTTAAGAAGCAGCACTTTGTCCATCTTGATAATCTCCATGAACCATGGTCCATTTCATGTGGGGCCATCGTTTTATTGTGTTTTAACCTTTTAAAGGGAAGCGTTATTTTCAACAAGGTCCGTGCAAACAGGGTCTAATGAGTAGAGATAGATAGACCAGCACCATGGTCAGAAAGGAAAGAGAGGGAGAGAGATGGATGAGAGTGAATCCCAAAGAAATAGTCTGTTGTTCTTTAGCGATGAAGGGAAGTGACATGGGATACTCTCCCGGGGGGGAGAGAGTGATGAGAGGAGAGGAAGAAAGCTTTTAGATAAGAGATCCTGGTAGCTCCGGCTCAGCCTCAGAAAGACAAACAACAAACCCTCTCTCTGACTTTCACTCTTTCTCTGATCACATGACAGAGTCTCTCGCTCTTTCTTTCATAAAAACATTAGGGTCTGGAGATTTACAGAAACATGAGAAATAGACTGAGAGCACGTTTCTCTCTCTTTCATTTGTAAATCATGTCCTTCACTTCGGTTTCCTGTTGTGTTGGGCAGTCAGGTGTATCCTTGGTTCTTCCCAGTGTATTAATATTTCTTCCAACTTACACTTTTGCTCCTCTACATTTCCAGAAAGTACCTCGTTCACCAAAACCAACTCCAATCCTCTAAATGGACGACTCCTTCACCTGATCGACTGATGTCTTCTGGTGCAACATGAGCATTGATAGGACATTTTGAGAAACTGAGGAATCAAAGCTGTCCAATCATATTCAGCTCCATGACGTATTACCACCTAGTTTCAGAAACCCTTAAGTTTGCAGGAGCCTCAGCAACCGTCAACCCTGGCTGATCAGCTGCAGCCTTCATCCAATTAAAACATCCAGTCGTCAGCGTTCAAGTTCATCCTCCCCTCGTGTCTTTGACTTATCAGTCCTGCCGGACAATGGAGATGATAACTTTCCTCTCCTGGAGACTGACAGAGGAAGATTGCAGAACTCCCTCATTTCCGACCCCCTCATTCTTTCCATGCTTGAATTTCAATCTCACATTGTCCTTTTTATCTCCGGACGTCAACGTTTCAGCTCCACGCCAGCTTCCTCTATTTATTGGTTCGCTTCAAGAATGCGCTTTTGGCCTGATGTCCACAACTTTCTAGTAACTCCTTTTCCTCCTCAAAACTGAGGACGTCTCCGGTTGCTTCATCTCTCCATCTGACGTCCACCTGGTCCAGATATTCATTAAGTAGGGTGTTATCAGCGACGCTTCGTGTCAGTGTCCTATTTTTCTGCTGTCATTCCTTACTGAGATGACATAGCAAAGTGGAGGTACATCAGAGGGACTGTGCGTATTCAGGCCGCCGCTGAAGCAGGAAGCGATGCCTCTGGGAGGCTGAGATCAGCAGACACCAGATGACTGTTTTCCAAAGAGAGAAGAAGAATGATTTCATTACACAGAAACATGCTTGTGTGTTTTAGCCTCTTTCTGAGTCCATTAATCACACATCCAAAAACACGAAGCTCTGCCAAACTGTGAGATAATTCTACTTCGATTTACTTGTGTTTCTTTCTGTTGTCATGGCACCAAACAAGAGAGAATAAGGCATTAGTGCTGAAAAAGCCCCTTCTGGACAAGACTTGGAGATGATTGACTCATTCACAATGTGAGAAGAACCAGGTGTTTGACCAGTACCTTGCAAGTTACAGCCCTCAATTTTGAAATTTAGTAAAATCTTGGAAAGAGAAGAAAAACTCAACACCATGACCCACACATCTTCCCTTTTGCAAGTCAATGAACCTCAAACCACTATGTTCTTGTTTCTTCTTCAACAGGCTGGAGAGAAGCATTACCACCCCACATGTGCCCGCTGTGCCCGCTGTGAGCAGATGTTCGCAGAGGGAGAGGAGATGTATCTGCAAGGTAAGCACAGTTTAGAGGACTTCAGATACTTTCACATCCATTACTTACTGAATATTCACGCCCCCTTTTATTGCAACAGTGTGAACGGACATAATAATTTGCCTCTGTGTCTTCAGGATCTTCTATCTGGCATCCTCCCTGCAGACAAGCAGCCAAGCAGGAGGAGAAGAGTAAGGTGAGTGAGGAAAAAAAAAATCATCAAAAAGAACCAAAATAGATGGAAATCACATGACGGAGTCCCAGTTCTCACAGTGGTGTGGCTTTGATGTAACATGGACGGTTATGGGAAGAGGCTGCTGTAGCTGTTGGAAAGGAATCAATAACAAGCGACTTGCAGGTTCCTTATCAGAGAGGAAAAGAGAGAGAGGAACTTCAAGATGTGTTTAATTAGCGATAATGTTCTTTGTGATTTATATTCCAGTTGGACGAATGCCGTCTTTGTCTCTGCTCCATGAGACCTTTGGTAAACCGCTGCGATTCACAGCTTGTTCATGCTCCCGTCGTGTCCAAAAACCATTCGGGCTGGAGAAGCTAGATCCCCTTTGTTGTGAGAGGTCAGAGGTGCATTTTGAAAGTCCAGAAGTGTTTAATATCTCCTTGTCACATCCAGAAGAAGGAGAGGAAGGGTCGTCTAGAAACGTAGAAAGTTGAGATAGCTGAAGTTTTCTGCAGTGACAGTCAGACATGGTCCAGATCCACACCATATAGTACGTCATCTACATCCCACTAATGATTATAGTCTCCAGTGTTTATTGGACTCACGTCACCGTTTTACACTTATGGGAAATAAAATAGATGCTTACATCCCTTGGATAGCAGTCAACCCGTGGCTGCCAAATATATATTTTCCTGAGCTGCTGAAACACTAAATTCCTTCGTCTGGACCATATTCTCAATGGACTGAACCCATTGATTGAATCAGTCACTCCTTCAGCGACAACATAAACAGTTTTCACCAGTTACAGACGAGCTGCAGAGTTTGTACTTCTCATCAAACTCATCTTCACTCATTGGAAACCCGTTGTGCACTGTGATGCACTGTTGACGCACAATGGTAAACAGAGGTCGCACAAGTTCAACACAATTACAGTACAGGTGCCAGCGCTTAGACTCAACAGCTCAAAAGTGACCAGACTTTTGTTGATGGTGTGATGGAGCCAACGTAAACAGAAGGTCAGGGTGTTGAGTTTACAGTGTTTACAGTTTTGTTTTTTGGTTCAGATGATGTTTTTGGGGAATCCAGAGAAACAGCGACTGGTCAGAAATGTGGCTCACGTCGCTGTGAAAGTCTTTGAAGGTGGATGATCTTCAGGCTTCAGATCAGAATCGGAGCCATATATATATATACAGGCTCATCCAAACAGATCCATCCCCTCCTCATTACTCATTCCTCATCATAATGCCTCTCCTTCCTAGAAGCAGGTCCGGATACAGCTCAATGACGTCCCTGAGCAGCAGGTTGGTGCTCCTGTGAAGCCCTGCACTCGCCCAAACCCCACTTAACCCCCCCCACCACCACCACCACCACAGCCATCTTCTGCATGGGGTTGATCATAATTTGTTGACACCTACTGCTGCTGCTGCTGCTGCTGCATTTGCATCATGTCGATCAGCAGCCACGGCCACGATAAGACACTTGTTGTTTCAGGCAGATCTGATGGATCAGCGACTGATGATGCTGATTATCAGATTGTGCATGAACACATGGAGATGATGGATGTGACAGTTCCTGCATTTGGTACATTATGTCTGTCAGTCTGGGGAGTCATAACAGCCAGAGTGGAGTTGACTTGAAAATCAATCAATAAGCAAAAGCTTTAATTTGTTCTAAGAGAGAGAGTGTCTGTGTGTGTGTTTCTGCATGTGTGCTTTAGTACTGCACCATATTAAGAAGATTAGTGATTCCCTCAGCACCAGAGTAAAGAAGACGACACTGACCACTGACCACTGACACTAACACATCCACATCCACACACAGCCTAACGCGCTTATCAAAGCTCCTGAGCCTCCTCAGGAAGAACAGCGTGCTCTGTCTCTTCCTGTAAACGGCCTCCGTCTCGTCCCATCGGTCCAGTTTACTGTTCAGGGATGTGAGATTTCCTTGTGTAGGTCCTTCCTCTGCTGCAGGTAACTGCTGCTGAGAGGGGGGGCGGCTGCTGTCATAGGCTGGGCACACACTGTACCATGATGTTGAATACCAGCTCCCACTGTATGAGTAAATCCTCCGTGAAGCTCACGATTCATCTGATTTATCTAGACATGTGTAGATGTTCCTGCTGGCCCCTGCAGACCACGCTGGCTATATTGACAATTGTCAATAAAGATTTGTTTGAAAGCTCAGAGGCTGGTTTGTTAACAACAATGCTAACAAAGCAGACGAAGCTGATATTTTGTGCAGTGGCGATCAAAAGAATTGATACATGATCAGATTTTGTAGCATAGCTTATGTTTCAACGAGAACTTAAAGGGATTGAGTCAAAGCTAAAGTCTGAAACTGGATTTACTCAAAATTAGAGTCACTTTTCTGCCGTTTTCAAAGTTTTACTAACTTCCAGGTGTGAGCAGAGGCTTCTTGCACATTTTGCACATAGCTTTGCGTTTGTCCAGCTGTTTGCACTGCGGCTTCAAAGGAGAAGCTGCAGTGCAAACAGATGTAACCGAGCCAAGAGGCTAAAGGTGGTCAAGCTGGCTTTCATGTCCAGCAGCAGCGCTTTGGACACGTAACCACAGACTGTGATTCAGAAAGTGTCAGACGAGTGAACCATGAAGGTTTTTCTTTCTGGTTTTTTCATCTTTTCTAATGAACTTTTAAACTCACTGAGCAGCTCTCGGCTGCTTTTAAAGAGGAATGTTGTTGCGTGTTACTCGATGCATGATTGACGTTTGGAAATCAATCAACACATGTACTTCAGTGTCACAATGTAACTTATACATTTCAACTGGAGTGAACAAAAAAACAACAAAACAAAAGAGGTTTTAAACATGCCTGTGTGTGTGTGTGTGTGTGTGTGTTTCAGGTGACCCGGACTTCCTCTGAGAGCATCACCTCGGTCCCAGCATCCAGTGCCTCCGGTTCTCCCAGCAGAGTAATCTACGTAAGACGGCACCACTAGGGGGCAGCAGCTGCAGTTTTACAGCAGTTGTAGCATACAGCACTTGTTTTCATACACATCAGCTCAACAAAGCTTTTAAAATACCACTAGCAAAAAAAATCTGACCAATTTGTTATTTCAGGCTAAATTAGGAGAGGAGATGCTGGACTACAAGGACCTGGCAGCTCTCCCAAAGACCAAGGCCATCTACAACATCGACAGGCCTGACATGCTGTCCTACTCCCCGTACGTCAGCTACCCATCTGAGGAGAGGCACTACGGAGAGGTACATCCAGTTTTCCTCATCAATCTATGGGCCATAGTTCTTTCAAAGCTATACATAACTAAAACTTTGCCTACACCACATACAACAAATGCTCAACCTTAAATGTTGCACAAATTATTATTATTATTATGATTCTACATATTGTGATTTTACTGTTTTGCTTATTGCTAAAACACCGAAATTCCTCGTCTGAACCAATTCCTCAGTGATCTGAACACATTTACTGAATCAATCACTGCCTTGGCAACAATTTTAAACCAATTAAACACAAGTTGTAGATCTTTCACATTGTACACTGGGATGCGGTCACGATGCGTGAATGGTGAACGCAACAGGAGAAAAACACTTACAGCGCAGGTGCTGTTGCTTAAATTCCCCACAGGTTGCTGTATTTCCTGAGACTTTCCCCTTCTTTCATTTATCACTTTGCAATCCCTCCGTCATCGATGACGACACGTTTGGTTTTCTCACCCTCCACACACATCCGTTCCACAGCCCACCTCCACCTCACTCATCTCATCCCTCCATCGCTGTGTGTATCGTCGCTCATTTGACATTGAGCGACCGCCCTCATCTCACGGTCGGATGGTTAACTCATATAACCTCACATATGAGTTCGTCCTAATCATTGGCTTTCTCCCACTTTTCATTTGCAGTCCCCCCAGCTGCTTTCTCCTACTCCCACTGAGGTAATATAACATAATCCCCCTGTGTCTGGATGTGCATGTCACGTTTGTGTGTGTCTCGTTGTGGTTGTGCAGGTTTTAACATGCACACGGTTAAAATGAAGGATTTCTAGGGGAAGTCAGACCTTTTAAAGGATTTGATATGTACCACTGCTCCATACAGATGCTGCTTTGATTGAAACAGTTGATATACTGGCATCATCTTCCTACATAGTTGCGACCTAGGTAACATAGGATAGAAATGCAGAGTGTGTTTTTGATGTGATATTTTCATTTAGATAAACTAGATACCAGATAAAACCGAACTGGTTCACATTCATTTTTTTGTCATGCGATGTGCCGTAAAAGTGTCGTAAACTGATTCATTCAGTTTGCCGTTCACCAAAGATTAAGAGCAGCGAAGGATCAGTATGTGTGTGTGTGTTTTTGTGTAAAAAGCACTGATTTATTTTATTATGTCATTGTATTTGTGCATCCAGGGTGATGGGGAGAAATCACCACGTCAGAGAAGGCCCTCCAGCCCCAGCTCCAACAGCTCCCTGGGGGGTCATGGACGTTACACTCCATCCCGCTCCCCCCAGAATTACAGCCGAGCAGGTATCAGCCTCACACACAATGTGGTGCAACATCAGCGCCTTTTATTTCACTGTATATAGAAAAAAAACATCTGCGTATTAATACACTGTCTACGATAATATATCAATACACAACCTTAATCCTATACTGATGTGTTTTCATTGACCTAAAAGTAGATGAACCTGCAAAATTGTCGAGTTTGAACCTTTAAATCTTCACTAACAACAGAAAGCTAAAGAATAAATACAGTTCAAATGCAGTTTTTAATATTACTTTTCAAAAAGACTTGACTGTTCTCACTGTACATTCACATTTTCAACTAGTGATTCATCATGTTTCTGTAATCTGATTGGACATTCAGGGCCAGAGTTATACCCTGGTGGTAGATACAGCAGTCAGGCCCCTGACTCCAGTTCCTTTCCTTTGCCCCAAGTCGTCATGGGTGGCGTTAAGCACCCTATCACCTGGGACAAGGACTCATCCTCCCTCCCTGCTTCTATATTATTCCATTCTGGTGGGACCGAAGGGAGTGGAGGCGGAGGTGGTGGTTTTGGTGGTGGCGGCAAGTACTCACCCACACCAGCAGGTGGCAGTGCAGGCTTGTCTTTACATCTAAACCCCACCACCCTGGCCATGCTGAAGCAGCACAACTACATCCCTTATTTCAGAGGTATCAAAGCACACTGGGACCGAGACCCAGTCCAACACAGACAAGGGACAGTTTCGTGGAAACACTGCTGCAACCTTTCAAATCTATCAAACGGCTAATATCGGAAAAGGGATTTAAGGGGACTGAGTTTTGCAATTAGGAAGAGCAGCAATGATCCGGCCTCCTCTGTGTTTGACTGAGATTTAAGGTCCTTCAGAGTTGAATGCTGTGATACAACCAGTGAACTGAGTTTACCTGGCATGAGTTGCGGTGAAGCACCAACTTAACCATGTGTTGCAACCTCTGGGTCTTTTGGTATCTTGGTTCGCCATAGACCGATCAGAGCATCAGATCTGGCGTCTGACTCTGATTCTGCAACCAAAAACCATGACACTGCTAATGTTACCCATGATGCCACATGTCCTAGAAATCAACATCACAAACCAGTGCTGTACATATCCCCTCCTGAGCCCGACAGGAAGGCTTATCCAACCGCTTCCCTTTACTTCATCTTCTCCCCACCCCCCGATCTCCCTCACGCCAGGGATCAAACAGGACCCCCTCCCTGACCCTAACCCTAGGACATCCCTGCATCTCAGTTTACCTCCTCCTAACGGTAATAGTAACAGTAGTCTTTATCTTCTTTGTGTCTCCCCTTCCCCTAGTGGAATGGTCCGCAGGCTTTGTAATGTTGTTCTCTGGTATCATGGTGTTGTTGGGGGTCATGGGATGCATCAAGGTACATTCATAGTGCCGCTCAGTTTCCTCACCGTGCTTGCCCCGTTCACTTGTGTCCATGGACATGATTGTTGTTCTGCATGGTTGAACTTGATGTAGGTCTGAGTGCAAACCTGGTACATTTGGCATTATCTTTTTGGATGACGACTTAAGGTGGATTTCATTGTCGTGCTTGTCTGTTCTGGGTGTTAACCTGATCGTTTGCCTGCCTTTGACTTCTAATCTGCCCGGCTGTTTTTCCCCCATTCATCGTCATGTGTCACACTCGAACCCCCTTGATGTTATTTGTTCTCATCCTGGTCTAAATCTTGATAAACTGCAGATTTGGGGCTTTGATGACTGATAAAAGGCACAGTGAGGTCTGCAGGTGGGGTTAGGAGGTATATTTGCTGAAATTTTGTTGATTTTATCAGAAGCACAAGGAAAAGCTCTGGTGAATAATGAAATGTTATTAACTGGAGGTGATAAAGCGAGTGGGAGGATCTATCCGGGGTCCGTTCACAGCCGAGTTGAAGTTAATGAAGACCAAACTGTTGTCGATCCCAGATGAAGGCTGTGTGAAAGACAAACCCTGTCCAGAAAAAAGGGGAAACGCTCTCTTGATCTTGTTTTTCCAGCATGAACACACACTGTGAATGAGTCATCAGTGGTTCTTGGCAGCCAAGTTTTCATAGAGATGTGGCGTTTTGATCTCTGCTGCTTGCATCATCTCCAACCCTGCAATTTGAATATGACTGTGCAGACCCCACCTGTTTCTCCACATAAATAAATAAATGCCCTATAGTC
>OMNW01032083.1:0-10525 GCA_900303245.1 Selene dorsalis
CGTTTAAATCAGAGAAGATTTGCTTGGTGGTGCTTTCACAATCTACACACATGTATACACACATGCACACACACACAGGGTGTAACTCTCTTTTCAATTACATGTGACAGCTGCTGTCCCCCTGATCCATGCAGGTACTGTGGCAAGGGTAACAGGAATTATGGTGGAGCAGACAGGTGAGTCAGAGGGGAGAGTGGAGTGGGGAAGAGGGGGAGGTGGACGAAAGAACTGGAGCTGAGAAGTTTCCCGGTGAAGAGAGTGCATCGGAAGCATATCCCAACAAATAAGATCTAAGATAAATTCAGCATAATATTTAAATATCAGTTTGGATTATGAGTGTGGATAACTCATGCAGTTTGGCATAGTTGCCAAAATAAAATTAAAAAAGAATTTGAGCACAGATGACACATTAACACTTGAACCTCTGTTGCATATGTTTTAGATATTAGCAAGAGCTGTCAAATTAAGAAGATACACTAGTTCAAATCTAACAGCGAGCAAGTACAAACTATGAGCACATTTAAAAATGAATGTGTTACTCTACATATCACAGGTACTCCTATCACCTCTTTTTCACCTAATTATTTTTTCTCTCCTCAGGACAGTTTATGCAAACGTTTGGGCAGATTGTAAATTTAGCTAATTTGAAATGAAATGAAATGAAAAATAAATCCCATCCCAAACAGTGACTCAGCTTTGAAGTTGTATTAGCCAGTCGCTCCAGATAAATGCTAGATGCAAATGTCAAGCAGTCAATCAGGGGAAACTGAAACTGAAGCGAGGCTGAGTAATAAAACAGGACAATGATGCAAAGCAGACCTCAAAATCCTCCATAAACCGCTTCAACCAACAAACTTGTGGAGCGGCCCTCGCAGGCTCTTCACCACAACATCACAAAGGCCTACATCTTTGTGATGTCTTCCAAATCCATATGCAACCTGTAATATTTGTCTTAGCAGAGTCACCCAAAAGTTTGTACCTGCCTGCAAGCCTGTATATATTTAACATTTTGTACTTTCTTTCTTTTTTTTTTTTTTACTATTAATCTTTAATGTCGGCTTGCTGCTGGGGATTTATTTCTTTTCAATTTAAAAATCAACACAATATGTAAATTGACCAGGGGGCTTCAGCTTATGCGTACAACTGAATTTGAAGGTGACAGTTCCCCACTGCTATTGCTAGATGAATTGTGCTGTCTAGTGTGTTCACTTTGTACTGACCTGTCACCTGACCAACAGACAGTCAGAAGCATACCTGCCAGCGTGCTTCACCTCTGTGGATCTTGATCTGATTTAGTGATGAGAACCTGAGAGAAAGGCAGAGAGAAAAATAAACCCAATGAAAGCAGGCATGAGACAAAGGTAATGTGGGACATCAAGAGATGATCAGGCAGAGGGAAAACATGAGTCAGCAGGTACATGCATATATATACTCAGGGGTTGGTGGGATGCATGGAGGAACAACTTTGTCCTTGGCCTTCAAAAGACTCACCTGCAAGGATCTAACCTTGATGAAGCACCTTTTGTTGAATCCATGGCTACATGTCCACTTCTGTCTCTAAAGCAGGTGCAGAGGTGTGTAGTAGTGGTGTTGGTCTACATCTAAATTTTGCAAATGAACCTTGCTTCAAGTGAGGGGGTAATGCAGGGCTTGTGTTAGGTTTATGTGTGAGGCAGGTGTGTTACCTGCAGTACATCTGGATCAGTGTGCAACCTGTGTGGAGAAGCAGGCAGGAGTAGCAACGGGGACAAAATGCTGTTCACTATGGATAGCGGATCTTTAAGAACCTGCGGAAACATAAGTTTCATAGAGTTACCTGGTGTGTGTCAAATGTAAGCCAATGTACACAGACCCAGAGAGCTACCGCTGCCATCAGTGGGACTTGGTTACAGCACAACTGCAGGATCTTTACTAATGAAAGGCTGCCAGCGCCTTGGTATGCATCAGCAATCAGCCAGAGCTCCCTGCCTTAATGAATGCCAGTGTCAATTTTCAGAAGATGAATCGAGTGCCTGTGTTCCTGTGCATCCTCCTCCCACTGCTGGATGCCACAAATTTGATGTAAGATGGAGACCACATTACTTTAACAGCTTTTAGAGACATTTACCTTATAAACATGGTCATAAATGAAGAACCATGTGATGTTACCTTGAGAATATGAAAAAATAAAACAGTCATCGGTGTTTCATCACCGTCGTGGGAACTACCAAACCACCAAAGGTGATTTTCAACAGCCTCGATCCACGCTTCTAATTCCATGTTCTCTTTTTTCTTGCTACTCTTCTCATGTTTTTTTTTTCAAACAGTTCAAGAAAAGTTCAAGAGGTCAAAACCAGATATTTCATCATTATCATCATCATTTATTCATATAAGAGCTCAGTTACATGAAATGAGAAAAGTGGTTTTCAAACTATAATGATTTCACACTGTTAAATTTGACTTGCTCTCGTGACTTTAGTAGCACAAACATTTTGCAATAGAATTACCACAACTGAAAAGTTGACAGAACAAAGTGTTTACCTTGAACTTTATTGAGCAACACTAACCTTTTTTTTTTTTTTACCTACATCAAATTGATGTCTGAGGCCAGGGAAGATCTCCCTCATGATCTTCACCATCCTAGGATCACGGTCTGCAGTGACATCATCAACGCTCCCCCCAGAGGCTGGTAATCCTAAACAGAACCCTCAGACTCCTTCGCAGCAGAGCCTGTGAAACCTGCACAGACAGAAACAAATAACCTCAATGCCAAAACATATTAATAATGCACTTACGAAACAGTTACATATTTCATGTGTGAAGCCACATATCAAAGACCTTTACCTGAACCAGATCAGACATACTTATTTTCTTTGATGAGTCGTCCATGATGCTGTAGCATTAATATTATATATATAGGCTGTAACCAGGGGAATCTGATGCTGGTAAAAACACTAGTTATTTAACAATAAATGAAATACACACAGCATGTTTGGAAGAGCTGTTGGCTATTACCCAACTTGCATCAAACCTTACGCATGTCCTTGACATTACATTCACGTGTGTTGTCAGCTCTTCCTGTGTTGACGTGCAGGCTTCATGAAGCACGGGTGAATGGCAGGCCGTACTTACCTCCTTTGGTAATTGTAAACCGAAGTCTTTAGTCCACTCTGGAATTCATGTCTGTTATGTCAGTGAAAGGAAATACCACTGAGGACAAAAGATTGCTTTCTTGCATTGCCATGACATAAACTGATCCAGAAGCCATCTCTTGAAACCTCTCTCCATCTTGGACAACACCCACCATGTAGTACGTGGCTTGGGCTGATATTTGAGATATATCATGATATTTACCATATATATACATATATATATATTTTTTAATATTGAAAAAAGGGCCAAGTGCTACCCACATTTGACTGCTTTAATGCTGTATGCCATGGTATGTGACATATAAAACTTGAATGAAGTATAAATATAAAATCGAATATAATCGGTATATTAGGTATTTTATGTTTAGGCTCTTACATGCTGGTTAGTACTGCAATGCTTTTCAGCAAGTGACACTTTTGCTTATTTGGACCTAATCCACAAAAGTGAAGTGGCCTTAATGCTGTAATGCAACATTTCTGAAGTCTTGCATTCAACACACGTTGAAGAAATATAGTTCCAAATGAAAGGGCTCTTTGACAGGAAGATAAAGTGGTGAAACTTTTCACAATAAAGCATGCACTTCACCCACAATTTATATTGGCTTTTTTCACTTGTCATTTTTTAAAGTGGCCAAAACATGCTTTTGTGGTTCCCATCATTCAGTTTCTGTCCCTGCCTCCTTGGGCATTCTGTGAATCTGTGAGTCTACTATAGGTAATACACCTCAAACAACCCCATGGCACAAATCACTTTAATCACCCTGCAGCCCTGCTGTGAACCTCTGTAATGTACTAATGACACACAGGCTGACATCCTTTCAACCTGCTCTTTAGTGTTGTGATGTTATACAAGCTGGAAGTTTGTTGTAACTTTTGTTCCTATTTGAAATGGCCAGCTCTGCTGCTCTGTGTTGCCTTACTTTTTTTGTATGACCTGCAGATCCTGAACACATCCTCCTCTCAGCATCTGCTGGAGTCTTTGAAGTATATGTATCTGAAGAGTAATACTATGTGCTATCCTCCTTGACTTACACTGCCGCTACATTTACAGGTCATGGTGAATGACCCTTCCACATCTCTTGCTGACACTGTCTCACCTAGATGAGTCTCAGTGTTATGTTTACTTAACATCTCCTGTTATCCTGTGCCATGCCTAATCTGGTAGAATTGTATCTAAAATGCTTTCTGTCCCCAGTAACCACCTGAAATCCTTTGCCATATTGCACTGCTGCCATTACCGCAGAGTTAACCCTTTGTGTTGGCTTACTCCTCCATGCCTTGTTCTTGCTCTACTGGCTCCCGCTTAGACCGTTCATCCTTGTGTCTTTGATTAGCTGTGTGGCCTGCACCAGTGGATTCCGTTTACCACTTTTTGACTGGCTGCCCATTAAGGACAGCAAGTCAGCTGAGTGAGGAGGAAGGTGTCCTTTAAATGTTCTCCATTCTGCCATTAAGCTTTCATACGTCTGTGCCAACGACAGCTAAAGACAGAAGGTAGATTGTTTTCAGGCTGTCCATACCTCTGTCCCATTCTCCAAACACAAACTTTCTTTAGAACTCAGGGACTAACTGATTTGATTTTGGGGAAGTTAAAGGTGTTCAAGGTGACAGCCACATCAGAAGACACTTTGTAGTCATCACTCAAGACTTCACACAGCAATTATGACCAAATTTAACACAAAAGGTTAATAGTATTTCTGGATGAACAGGGAGATGCAACCTGAACCTCGTCTGAGAGGCTGAGGGAGACAAACACAAGGCAACATCCGCAAGACTACCTCATGTTGCCTCATGTTTGTGTGGACTGGATTGTTCACATTCACATCATGAGCTACATAAATGATCCGTGAAAGTTTAATTCTGACATGTGTCAACACTTTGACAATCTATGGAAATGAAAATGGATACATGTGGGCTAAAACCTTTGTAATCAACCTTGAACAAGGATGAGAGGGAATGAGAAGGAAAGACACATGTGGTTTGCCCATGCAGGGTTCATGCAACAAACAAGGTTTGTTTGGTTTACATGGGGGTTCTCTAACATTCCTCAGTGCACAAACAAGTTTCATGCCATTCCTCAATTATGTTTGCCTCTATTACAGAACTAAGGAATCACAGGGGTCAAAATCTGTTGGTCCAATCTGAGCTGGAGGCAGCAGACTGGGCTCAAAACAGAGAGAAACAGACAGAGTGAAAGACATAAACATTCCTTAACTGCATCTCTGTTGGGTTTCAGTCATTGTATGGCTGTTTCTGACAGTACAGAGTAAACAGTGGGGAGTGTTGGTGGACGGCTGTTGTACAGTAAAGATCACACACATGAACATGTCTGTCAACTACACACAAAGATGAAGGGAGTTGGAATTTGAAGAGAGTTAACTTCTTTGTGTGTGTGTGTGTGTGTGTGTGTGCTTTCGGCGCTTCAGAGTGTGTTGTTCGCTGTGTGTTTCAACCGCCACCCTTTGGGAAAGCTTGTGGGTGGTTTTGGAAAGGGATGACAGGATCAAAAATAGGAGTAGCATGCGAATGCAACAGCACCTGCACACCCAGATAGACACACATTCACAAACACGGGCCCACATGCTCACACATGGTTTGTGCACTAACTGCCTGAACTGGCTCCATGGGCCGCCTGCAGGCCCATCAACATAGCCATCATTAGCAGGTTCTATTTTAAGACTGAGGCCACAAGAGATAAAAATGTCTTAATGTGACAATGTTTACACCTGATGCAGGTAACTATTCATGTCAAATACTGTCCACAGTGCTGTGCTTTCACATAGGGCCTGGTAGGTTTGGATAGCTATTCCCTTAATGAGATCATCATTTTAAAAACTGCATTTTGTATTTATTCAGGTTATCTTATATTCAAATTTGTTTGACCATCTGAAACATTTAAGTTTGACAAATATGCAAAAAAAAACAAAAATTAGGAAGGAGGCTTTTTTCACAGCACTGTATATATAAATACTGTCATATCTGTTTTCTTTGTTCACATATTTATCAGGTAGGACAGTGGAGGAATGACAGCAAACACAGAGAGAGAATAGGGTAATAGACACACAGTAAATGACCTGCGGGGGTTGAATCAGAGATTGCCTGCATGGGGGCCAGAGCCCATATGGGACATGCTTTTTAAACACTGTTGAAGAAAATCACTCAAGTCCATAGCTCCAGAGTTTGCTGTGGTGTGGTGAGTTTATTAGTAATCCGGAAAAAGGTGAGCCTAGTGTCACAGAGCACGTCCATGGCAATAGACTGACCCAGAGTGAAGGGCGGGGGGACAGATAGACAGTTGTGGAAGGAGCGGGGTCACAGGGTTACATGGGGCAGTTAGAAACTATACATTTCAGTTCCAAACAATATCAAAGGTCTTCATGTATCAGCCACTAAGGCTGCCATTAGAAATGGAAACAGACTACAAAGAGAAAAACCATGGGTCAACCAGTATTGAAAGGGCATGCTCCGATCCACCGTCGTCTTAGAAATCTCATCAAGCAGCTTTTAAGAAGATAAGCATTTCAGATTCATGAACTGAAAACGGTTGAACATGAAGGAGTCAATGACACAAATTACTGGAGTTCTTCTCTATGAAGTGAATACACTCACTTATATTGAGGAAATATTAAGCCCCCTGACATTTACCCTCCTCAGTTAGTTGTCCTATTTTTGGTAAAACATTCTTGCTTTCGTAAGTTTAATGTTATTCTCGTGTTTTTTGGAAACTGCTAACCTCTTGAAATATGAAGACAACAATAATTGATCTATTAACACTTTTAAAGGCATAATTCTACAGTGCTGTGACTCTTTTGGAAGCAGACAGTCAAAATAGTACAACTGTCACACTGAACACAGGCAAGGATTAATGTGTATTTTTTGTTTCATGATCACATTTGGCAATATAACAACTCAAGCCTTTCCACTACATTACTGTCTCCCACCTCCTCCTGCATGATCCCTATGTATTTGTACACAGAGAGGATATTCTCACGTGCTCTTCGCAAACCAGGAGGCCAGGCGTAAATATGTCTTCTTTCTTTCTTCTTCACAAAAGCCATGAACACACAGTACAAGTATGTTTGAGCTGATTTCTGATTCTGTGTATATGGTTGTTAGAGAAGGGTGAAATTACTTCCACGTACAATGACATAGACAACAAGGGAGGACAACCTGAAGCTATGTACTGGAGGCTTGTCTCTGCAGGTGGCTAGCAGCTCATCTGTTCATGTAAGGGATGGATGCACTAAAGTCATATCTCACCGTATAATCACATCTCCCCAAACAGACTGGCCGCTGTGTATTCCTCATAATTCCTAATCTAAATAATAGGCCACGCACACAAACCTCCATCAGAGATAACAAAGTGTGTCATAAGATGATGTGACCTGGTCTCTGTTTATGAGCAGATGTTAATATTTGTCAAATTACAATCATCTCTTGCAGAATTTAATAATTCGCAAAGACACACACACAAACGCACACAACGGACATGGTCCAGGTGGAGCAATAGCTTCAGCACCCACGAAGACAGGCTAAATTACCTCACCGTTGGCATGGTGATGACTCGTTGGAGGAAATGGCTGCTGCTCCTCCCCAGCTGAGCTCCTCGGAGCCTGCCAGGGATGATGGATCCAAGTGAATAAATGAATACGTTAAAAGACACAAGAATAAAGAAAAAAGAAAAAACAGGCACGACTGTTTACTAAGAACAAGAAGAAGATAGATAAGCTGGTGAGGAAGAGATGGAGCAGATGTCATGATGGATAAATAAAGCAAAGGCTCCATGTTCAGTCAGTGATTTTTCATATCATGTAGATTTCTTTCCTGTTAAGAAAAGGTCCACCAATTAACTTTTTGAAAATATGAACTTTGTCATATATATATCATCAGTCAGATACAGTGAACATCATTATGCAGCCATTATGTACCTAAAAGTGAGTTTCTATAATTATAAGTTGAGTTAAGCTTCTCACTCTAAATGTCATTTTACTCACTAGATTCATCTCACATTGTTAAGGATGTGATCCTTAAGATTTCAGCCCTGATAAAGTTGGTATCACCACTGGTTACTGTAACAACAGCAAGTAATCATAGACTCTATATGAAGAGGGTTTAATACTACAGCAAACATGACTTTAATGAGCTACTTTAGTCAGACCTGCAACTGGTCAAATCTGTTATCGGTAGCCAGGCACAATCAGGTTTCAATAAAAAAGTCACATTTCAGAATTTGAACCAGTGGTGTGCCATGAGGACAAACAAAGTAAGCAGTGCCTGACCAGTTATATGTAAATGTGATGTAATGTAAAGCTGATTTATTTCCTTTTATCTTAGAACAGGGTTCTTCCCCACCAAGGATGTGATGTTGCCTGTTTGTAATTTACCGTCCTCTTGTAGCCACAGTAGGCTTTTATCTGTTGCTGCTTTTATTTATGTCATTTCCTTAGACGTGACCATGTCCTGCTGATAAAGCACTTTTTTTCTGAAGCAAATTACACTGTGATTTCAAACTGCTGTAATTGTTGTTTTTCCGTCTCTGCTTGCTGATCTGTAAAAGTCACCACACGCCACTGAGTGGAACACTCATTATTTCTAAGCAGCAGCAGTATGATGATTTGATGTGAGCAGTAAGTTGATACAAGTCTTAAACAGTGTGAAGAGAGTGTACAGCAAACTGTGATGCTGTTGAGTGTCAATATGATACATACTCGCCTTGTTTTGCTCTGAATCCAGAGTGAAAGCAATATGAAGCACAGGAAACCTCTAACAATCCAAATTACTAGAGAAAAATTCGATTAAAATAAATACATTGAAGAAGTTGTAAGTTTTGCATTGTTACATCATCAACATTAGGAACAGCTGTTCACTTCAGTCCAGCCTACAGATTCAGTTCTTCATGCATTTACGAGACAAGAGGAACAATACGTCCGGATACTACAATGACTGATCTATACAGTATCCATCCACACATTGGGTATACTGCTTATTCTTGCTGGAGGAGGGCTGGAGTCAATCCCAGCTGACACTGGGTGAGGGTAGGGTTCAGCCTGGACAGGTTTATTGCAGGGCCGACATATAGAGATGAGCAATGCACACACACTTTAGTTCACGCTTGTGCGCCATTTAGAGTCATCATTCAACCTAATGTGCATGTTTTTGGACTGTGAGTACGCAGACAGCACTCACGCAGAGAACATGCAAACTCCACATAGAAAGACCCAGTGCCTGGGAATTGAACCCACAACCCAACTTTCAGCCACTAGGGGTAGAAAATAAGCCTAATCAACAGCAGTAATTTCCTACTTGTAAAGTTTGCAGAAGCTGAATGCATTTTAAACCTGGTGCAGAAATAGCAACCTCTGCCAGTAATAGCAAAAAAATAAATTAGCTGGTTAAATAAACCTATTTTGACTTAATGGAATCCGAGGTATCAAAACTTCATAGGCACAAAACTGACAAACATATCCACAGATAGATGGAGATGGATGGAGGTATGGTAGAAACCCCACTCTGAAACACAAGTGGAAAAAAGAACAAAAAGACAGAAAACAATTACTGTTTTCTCTTCTGCAGCCAAGAGGGGGCTGAAAAAAGCAGAGCTGGGCCACAGGTGGTGAAATGCTTCAGGTAGGAACAACAGCTACAAATTGTTCCCATTTGACATTTTTCTCCATTCCACATTTTCATCTTTTTGGCATTTAGATCTCCATGGTTACACAGAGGGTAGGTGTGAATCAAAGCTAATTCAGCTCAATTTCAGATACATTATAATGTTTGCATCACAAATGTTCAGTGAGTAGAGCCAGATAGGCAGCTTATAGTACATATACGTCTCCTGCTATATAAGGACACATATGAGCATGCAATAATGAGTGCTATGGAAGATGCTGTGTGTGTGTGTGTGTGATTATTTGTGTTTGTATGCCTGTGTGTGTGTGAAGCCAGTTTCTTTCTGCAAAGTTTCTTTTCTTGATTGGAAAGTGCCGTGAGCATAGGGGGTTCAACTACCCACCTATTACCTTACCTCTTGTCTGGATAAGTAGGGCCTTTCTTTGGTCTACTTTTAGTTCTGACTCCAACACTCCTGAGCCCACCCAGGGAACCATTTACGAGGCAGAGAGGCAAAGGAAGACAAAGAAAATGCTTTTATTTCTATCTCTTCAAAGTCTCCACAGGGGCCCCCTCTCTGTCTTTCCATTCCTTTCGTATCTCTGCCTATCAAGCGAACACGATGCTTTGCAAAAGCAAACCACTGCAGGCTATTGAAGTTCACTGCTCTACCTGGTTGTCCTGGAGATTCCCTCTGACCAATCAACGGTAGTAACCTCACACTGTATCTCATTTACTCCTGCAGCTCAGAAAGGTAAAAAAAAAAAAAAAAAAAAAAATATCAG
>OMNW01032083.1:10545-24801 GCA_900303245.1 Selene dorsalis
GGAAAGCTAAAAAAAAAAAAAAAAAAAACAGATCTCAGCGCATCTCTAGTTTCTCCTCTTCTCAGGGGTCAGCTTCTTGTTCTACACTTCTAATTGGGCAACAGGATCACTGATCAGTTGATACAAGTTTACAGCATTTCTTCCTAATGAGACACACAGCCAGCAGCCAGCAGCCAGCAAAGGTTAAAACGTTGTCCGCAGAGGTTCAGGCCTGTGTTCAGAGCTCATAAAACGATGGAGACAAAAAAAGCATTCATATTTTTACAAATAACTGATAATGACTTTTTGGTCCTTTTAAAGTTTAAGTTTGGGATCTGCAAAAAAACAAACAATATATAATGTAAGTATATAATTATATGTGTGCGTGTGTGTGTAAGTATGTTAAGGGTGTTAAGAGTAAGTGTCAAACACTGATGAAGGGTAATGTTCTTTAAACAACAGCACCAAGCACACACAGCTCACACACAGCTGTGTCACAGCACCAGAGTGAATATTGATCGCCTGCACCTTAATGTGACTACCACATCATCAGTTATGAGAACAGCATCAACAAACTGTTGACGCAACATTAACAAAGCACTTTTAGCTTTGGTGGTTGGCTGTCACTGTTTTATGATTGTCTGTCAAATCGCTCTAAAAATGATCCCACTGATATCATTCACTGTCACTGATGCCATTGTGGTTTTGGTTACTGGAAATTTTTTTTTTTTTTCTCTATGGCTGTTTTCTCTTTTACTCAGTATGCTGCAAAATGTGTTTGTCCTCTTTATTTATGTATTTCATATGAGTACTTGTGTATTAATACTTGTTTAGTTTTTGTTTCATGTAATCTGTCCTGACCAAATAAACAGAAAAACACTCTGACTCAGCCAGTTGCAGTTTTAGTTGGGGGTCATGAAAGAAAAGCAAGAGGACTACCGTGTACAATTAAGAGGCATCAGAAACACTTAGGCAGGAACTGCACGGAGTCATCTGAGCCCAAGTTAGTTTTCTGTTTTCTTGTGTACTCTTTCTTCTTGCAGTGAAGATGAAACATTCACAGCTTTGTGTCTCAGATTTTACCAAATATTTCTGTTTGATCTCAGTTTTATGCTGCAGTCCCTCTATTCTGACTCACCGACCATATGCAAATGCAATTCAGCTGGGGCAATGTCTTCAAACACCCTCTGCGGTCTGTGCATGCATTACCCATTGTGACATATGAGGGGAAAAAACTCTTATTTGCACTGAGATGAAGCACAAATTGAAAATTTCTCCTAAAATGAAATTCCTCCGTAATCGTGCTGAATAGAAAACACACTGTATTTTTAAACAGCATAAGGTCCAGCGTCTGCTTACCTGTCTCCTTCTATGTCCATATGGAACATATTGTTTATCTAATTTCTGATACTTTTTTATGACTGGCGTTTTTCAGTAATAAATATATAATGCTTTACATTCAGTTGTTGATGCTATAAAAAATCATTTTCATTATTACAGACAGAGTCCTCCTCTCCGGCAAGGGATTTAAATTACATAGACACACACAGGGGATTCTGTGGACAGTATTACTGCAACAGACAATGTTGTTGACAGTCTTTTTTAATTTTCTTTATTGCAATAATTTAATGTTAACATGGCACACAAGTTGCCCATATGCTCTGGAATTGCTGACAGATTTGGCACCTCAAGGCTTGTTTATCAAACATGCGTCTACAGAACAAGACACAGGTTGCACTCAAAAAGTAAAAAACAAGTCAAGGAAATGATGTGAGAGAAAAGTTATTAAGACAGTAAAACACAAGAGGGATGTTATGTTTTCATAAACCAACTTTATTTATAACATGAAAGATTAGTTCAGTGACAAACTCTTGCAGTAAAGTACCCAGATGGTGCACTTGAAAAAAGTCAAGAGATTCAGTGGGGAAATAAAGACCCCCATCACGCTCAAGGGTCAACACAGCAGAAGTGGACTGACAACCAGTGTATTTTCAATCTTGGTAAAACGGCACCAGATAAGCACATGTCACTGACACTGATAGTTGCATAATGTTGAATGACTCAGGAGGTCCTCCCCAGAAAATCAAGCTTCAACTTAAGTTTAAGAGAGCAAGCAGGCAGGCAACAATCAATTTCTGATCAGTGCACGACTTCTGTGTTTTATTTGGGACAACACACCCGCTCCGAAATTTCATGCACTAATCCAGTGATTGTGCCATGTACACAGTGTACTACATCCAACTGGAGACGCCAAAACAGTTTTGGTTCACATTTCAAGTAACTAATCAGACTGAAATGATGTAATAACATAATAACATGAAAGGAGACAAGGCAACAATTAGAGAAAGTTGAGCTGCTCAAAAATCCTTTAATAGAACATGTGAATGATCAAGAGGCCAGAGAAAATCAATTCAGATTAAGTATATAGTTTTCTGGCATGGGTTTCACAATAGTGGGAAATCACAATCAGCTAGACTGTGGATCTATTTTGTCTTGATTGTCATTACAACCTGAATATATTAGAAAAAGAAGAAGAAATCTACTGCATATGTATAGATTTGGAGTAGAGCAAATCATGCAAGGTTCTCTTACATGGAGCACTGTTTCCACATATGACGGTCTGTCTTATTGAAATTACAGTGATGTCTTGCTTTAAAGGAACTGTGAAACTGTCAAATGGCATTATCTTCACAAAGAATGTCTTCATAAACTATGGTTTAGTGCAGCCTAGGCTGAAGGAGATTAAAAAAACTGGAACCTTCCTTGAGCAAAAATTTGACCACAACCCTGTTTTGGGCGAGGAATGAGAGCAAACAGAGGTACAAGAAATTGAGCTAAATCTTTGATATAAGCTTGAAAAAACAGGATGTGCCTATATATATATATAGATTTATTTTTTCTGAAGGCTCAATATATTCTCTAGAATCCCCTTTGTATTGCAATGACCATAGCGTTTTACTGCAGTCCCACCCTTAGGGGAAACATCACACCTGGAAAGTCTGTATGTCTGTTACAAACACTGCTTCCTCATAAGCATGCTGGCAGTTTTAAACATTTAGGTTTGTTCATAGGTCGGTGTTGGACTAGTCTCCAATAAACTTATGATGTGAATGCTATAATGCTTACTTCTCAAATGCAACATTAGACTGAATGGTTTTATCTGGAAAAAATCAATATTGGCATCTGTAAGGTCCACAATACAGCACAGACCAGGACTCTCCAATGCCAACCAATTTTATAAATATATTTCATTGCAAATTAAATTCGAAATCATCTGACGTGCAGACAAATGAAAGAATGAAGTGTGTTTGTTAGTGTTTTAGTGTTGTGGTTTCTTCCTGTAGCTTGAGTGGACATAACCTCCTGATCTCCTCCAAGTGATTTGTTTTCAGAGTTTCTCCCTCAGGAAGCTCCTCTTCCCTGGCTTGATGGGTGTGTTGCCTGTGGGGAGGTGGTGCTGCCCTGAAGACTGAAGAAGTAAGGAAGGAACAAAAGTTTCCTCACAGATTACTGTACACAAAGGACTGCTACACGCTTGCTGTTTGTATCTGTAGATATTTTTAGACTGGTATGGTAAAGCCCTCTTCCCTGCGGTGGATATACTGTATGCCTCTGTATACGCATCACTACACCTCTGCTACTGCAGCTGTAAATTACAACCCCAGTTTCCCCAGTTAACAGAACTGGAAAAAAAAAAATAGCCCATGGCCAACACTAATTGCTAACCCTGATTTATGCTCTCAAAATTGTGAATTGGTTTGTTTTTTTACAACACATTTACTGTAACCAGAGCTTGTGAATTGTAAATGGAAAAACTAGTGCCCTCTGGGGTACTCAAAGAAACACTCAGAATGGGATTAGAAATGCAGCGACAACAGTTTTTCTACTTTTTGATAAAAATCCCACAACTCATTGCTTTGCAATTGATCCACAATGGCAGCATATGTTGAGCATAGCCTGAGAAAGGCCTCACTCACCAAATAGCGAATTTAGCTGATTTATGGGTTTCTTGGTAAGCATAAAGCAGTGGTCTCTGCAGGAAACCTATTAGACAATGTTGTTTGCACTTTGGATTTTGGATGGATGGATGGATGGATGGATGGATGCAAAGAACAAAAAGTTGAAATGGAAAACCATGGAGACAAAGCATCAGCTGTTTAAAACACAAGAAAGCCTCAACATGATAGGGGTGTTTCCACTGCAGGAACCTCAGGGTAATTTTACAGGGCGGTTGGTGTGTGTCTCCACTGCAGGAACCGCCCCTGAAGGACTATCTCCCAGAACTTTTACGGGGGCTAAACAAGACCCTTCCTCGGGGTAAGTACTCAGTGTGGCCCTGAAAAACTCCCAGGTAGGTCTTAAGGTTTACTCTTGGTCATACTCGAAGCGGGATGTGATGCCACAGAAAGCCCCGAAATAAGCAGCATTTCGCAGAATTATTAAAAAGCGTCTACACGGCTGGAAAAAGAGAAAAAGACAGTAAAAGACATATTTTAGTAGTAGTAGTAGAAAATGTATGATAAGACAGACAACTATGCTATTACGCAATGATCGAAAAGGCATTTTCAAAACCTCACATTATTAGTAAGTGTCTATACAACAACAACAGGAACAGTAAAAAAAAACAACAACTGTCGGATCTGTTGCACAATGATCACGTCGCCTCAAGAGTGTCAGTGGAGACATGGCAGCCAATAGGGACAGCTGAGAGGACGGTTCTTGTAAAGTTCCTACCGCCCTCTCTTTACCAGGAACTCCTGCAGTGGAAACACGGCTGATGTGATTACTTATATTTCTGTGATGTGACTCTTTGCAGCCTGCGGTGTCCTCTCAGCAGCTGGTTTCCTTAGGCCAGTTAAAGAAAAGACTCATCAAGATGAGACAATTTACAGAGGTGTCAACTTGACCAGCTGAGGGGAAGGATGGCTGTGTCAAGGCAAGAAAAAAATAAAAAATATATACATATATATAGTGAAGATGCATTCTTTCTTTCTTTCTTTCTTTTTTTCTTTCATCCTTATCTCTGTTTTACACCCCTCTCCTCCCTCCATCCTTCCCTTCTGCCCAGCCCTTTGCGTCTCAGACTCTGACTTGGTATCTTACCCCTCAAATGGTCCAGAGAAAGACTCACAGTTCACTTCATCTACTCCACTTCTTGACAGAAAAGACACTTACGCCCTCACACCATTCAGTTATGGAAGCGCACTTATGTGTATCTCCACCCCAAGCGCGCTCACACACACACACACACACACACTGAGCTGTACGTGGCTATGTGGAAAGCATTTTACACACACAAATGCACAGTGGTAGGCTACAAAGTCACCCAGCATGTCACACAAGTGCATTCACCACACACACACCCACACATAGATGAGTCATTTATATGGGCAGCCAAATGGACTACCAAGTGCTGCTTCACCTCCCATAAACCTGCCATAAACCTTCTCCGCCTCTGACAGCTGACTGATTGGTGTTATAACAAGGCAGGTATGTGTGTCGGTCTGGTGGCTTGTGTGTGTGTATGTGTGTGCGTATGTGTGTGTGTGACTCAGGCTGCCAATGGTGACTGAAGAGAAAGAAAAGTAACAATATAAAAGTCTCACAGCACAATTATCTTGGAAATACTACCAGTGAGCAGTGTTATATTCCTAGTTATTGATCGAAGATCAACCTTTTTAGCTCTAGGGAGCCATATATAATGACAGGTGGTGGTCATAGGAATAAGTCATTAAGACTTATTGTGTTGTTGGGTTTGGCTGTCTCTTCTAAAAAATGTCCCAAGGATTCTTATATTTGTCAGTGTCCTAATCAAACTGCCCAAACGTTAGAGCACACCATCTTTAGAGGGCACTAAGGCTGCAAAGTTTCTATTCCTGTATCTGAAGACAAAGCAATGCATTTTGTCACTCTCCTGTGATAGAAATGAATTTGCTCTGACCATATGTGCTATGATGTTAGAAGCTGGTTGGAGGGATTTGCTCCCATGAGCCACAAGAGAATACTAAGGCCCGACACCAGGGCCTGGAGATAAGGTCTTGCTCTCAACTGGCATCTCATCAGTTGGCATTCATCCCAAAGATGATGAATGGGGTTGAGGTCATGGCAGCATGGCTGGTACAGCTCCTTCAAACCAAATCAAAATTTATAATAGAGTTTATTTTGGTAAACGCTTCTGTGCAGTTTTGTCATTTTTGATATATGACTGAGTATACAGAGACTGTATATGAAAACTGAGGTAGATTCTGGGTCTGGCATATGAAACCAATGCTAAAGGGCTGTAAGCCTAATGGCCAGTAATTAGGGACCCAAATATGTGGGCTAGGGTCATGTCCAACTGTCTAGAAGTCTAATGGAAAGTCAGCAACTTCTCACTTGATTAGTTACCTTGGTTAACCTTGATTTCTGGTCTCAATTGTTAGTTTCAAGTTCCATTGCAAGATATTAATTTTTTATACTCTTGATGGAGTGAAATACATGATAAAGTGGGGTATGCTTTAGGGCATGGCAACTTTGTGACTGGCAGGTAATACCACACATAGCAACCTGCCAATCAATCATGAGAGAGGACATCCTACAAAAATGTGCCAGAGCCTGAACTTTTACCTTATTTTGAGTTTTCTGCCCATGAAAATTAGAAGTAATATTTTATTAATAAAAAAAAAAAGTGTTGTACTCTATGACAAGGACATTCTGATATTAGCTTCCTTTCCTCTTTCCAACATAGGCATACTGGCAAATGTCACAGTTAACATGGATTACGCATGCACCTTGCTCACAAAGCAAGCTAGCTAGTGTATTGAACTGACATAACATAACATAACATAACATAACATAACATAACATAACATAACATAACTTTCATATGGTGCTTAAGTGTTAGCACACAAGACTGTTTTAGATGGAGTTTCTCTTTAGACATGTTGTTCATTAACAAGATGATCATGACACAAAAAGATTTAGGTGTGGTCTCGTGTAAAACACATGTAGCTATAACCTATATGTATATAAAAAGAGATTAACATATAAAAGTTAATTCATTTAACACCAGTAAGTTCTTTGACTGAAACAGATTCATGCACCTCACCTGACAGCTGGTGTATACACACATGTAATTCACTGTAATCCACCATATGATAACTAAAGACTGTTTTTCCTTTACTGTAAATCAAAAGGCATACACACTGATCAAATTAACAACTGGTGCCAACAGAAGGACGACATCCTCATCTCTGAAATGGTTTGTGAGGATGATGCCAGAAAATCACTTCCAGTTCAGCTTCCTCTGATGAAAGCACAAGAGTTTGAAGTTAGAAGTTTGAAGGGGACATATCATGGAAAAATCACTTTCTGAAGGCTCTTTAACATATATTTGGGTGTTTGTCTTGCCTTCCGGCCCCCAAAATATGAAAAGTGACATAAAAATCTGTCATTTGCTCCTTAGATTGAAATCCATGTTGTTTTTCAAGCTGTTCCCTCAGTTGTCTGACAATGATGTCATTAGTTTTCGAATTTGGATAACACCACCCCTACCTGTGAGTACCTGTACTGTTAGAAGGGGTGGGGCGGGGCTAGCAGTGGTTCATTTGCATTTAAAGGGACAGGCACTGAAACCAGCCATTCTGAACAGGGCTGTTTTGAGCAGATGAAAACAGCTGTGATGTTTGATCCTTGGGGTATTTTGACTGAAGCATGTCACAGACATGTCTTTAAGACACCTGGGAACCATTTTAATTTGTGGAAAAAGGGCAGAATATGTCTCCTTTAACATTCTCTACCATTAATATTAGCAGGTTCGCTCTCTTACCTTTGACTTCAATTCTACTGCTGTTTCTAGTAACATTTTAAAAGCAGACTTACATATATGTATGTATACAGTCCTGTGAACAAAGTCGTTTTTCATCTTTGTCCTTGTGTGTGTTCTGAAAGCTCTTAATGCGTCATGTTCATGTTCATCTGGATTTTCTGAGATGAAAGGGACATTAAGGCAAGTTAGTATGTGAATGTCACCCTCTCTGAATAAGGGATGCTCTTGGAACAGCACACTGACATTAACAATAAAATAAATGAAATACATGAAATGTAATATTTCAACCTATTCAAAATGTGTTACAGCTACAGTGGGATTCAGAAATCTGACACCTCTTTCCGATGTCAAAGTGGTCTCAACAGAAAGTGTGGAAAGGTCAGAGTAAGGTGGTGAAGGACAGTGGGAATAGAAAGAGAGCGTAGGTGTAGTACATGAGTAGGAGCATGACAGATCAAAGTGTTATACAAAAAATAGAATATTGCCATAAATACCTCTTCTTTTATAAGAAGTGTGGGTTATGTTTGGGGTTAAAGAAATCCATTAAGAATCAACCACAACAGCAAGCAAACTGTCAACACATGAGGCTCACATCAGGCTCTATGACAGGCAGAGGTTCAAACTGTCTATTTAAGGATTCAGATCAAAAACAGACTAATGTGTTTACATGCTTATCAGAAGCCAAAACACTGTACTGCTCACAAGATTTTTCAAGTCAGCTGGAAAGTTATCCTACTGGCAATTATCTCATCTTCTGTCATTATGACTGAGAGGTATACAGCAAACTCATTTCACCAAATAATCTGCTTGGATTCTTTACTTGCATGTATTTGATTGGCCAACACAGCACCATCCCATATGACTTTCTGTTGAGCTGTAGCAAAAGTTGGTTCACTTGACTGGCATCGATTCAAATGTACGAGAGGGATAAGATTTTTCACAGAGGGGCTTAACATACTCAGAAGGCAGCCTGGCACTGTGCAACAGAATATAAAAGTCACAGAGTCTCAACAGTAGAGCACAGTAGCTGTCATGCTAAAACACATTGCTCTCAGGCTTTTGGAACCCACTGTATATAATATCAATATATAGAGGCTTTGGTATATATTACATATATATTTGGTGTTTGTCTTGCCTTCTGGCCCCCAAAATGTGAGAACTGACAAAATAATATGTAATTTTCAGGCTCTCTAGGTTGAAATCCATGTGGTTTTACGAGCTGTTCCCTCAGTTGTCAGACAGTCAATGTGTTTACATGGACTTGAGTATCCTGCTTATGATCGGGTTTTCGAGTATCCCATTTTTGTGTTTGTGCATGTAAACATCATATCCTGATTTCAGAAACCCGGATATGCCAGTAAAAAACACACATCATATGTCACACAGTCGACTAAAGATGCCTTCCAACACGCTCCTGTATCATCGTTTATGGCTGCATATTTTCACCCACCTCTCCTTCATCCTGCATGGTGACAGTGACAGGCAGACAGCGGTCAGAGGTGAGGACATCTGTTATCGCTCCCCCCTCACTGCTAAATATACAATGAATCAGCTGTGCTTGCAATGCAATCGGTGTTTAACAGCGCCAAACCCGCAAGAGCAGATTTCAAAATTGCAGTGGTTTGTGTTAAATAAACATCACAGGCGCCTGTGCTAATAAGATCAGAAACCAGGCTACTGCTATTCATCATGTAAACAGGGATATGAATAACTAGGTTCCTCTGTGTGCAGGTAAACGCAATATCCTGAATATGATCAGAAACGGGATATTGTTCATTACCGGGATACTCAATTCCATGTAAACGCACTGAATGATTTCACTAGTTTTCCAATTGGCATAACACCACCCCTACCTGAGTACTGATATCAGTAGAAGTGGTGGGGCGGGGCTAGCAGCGGACCATTTAAAGGGACAGGCACTGAAACCAGCCGTGCTGAACAGGGCTGTTTTGAGCTGATGAAAAGAGCTGTGATGTTTGATCCTTGGGGTATTTTGACTGAAGCATGTCACAGACATGTCTTTAAGACACCTGGGAACTATTTTAATTTGTGGAAAAGGGGCAGAATATGTCTCCTTTAACATTCCCTGCCATTAGTGTTAGCAGGTTCGCTCTCTTACCTTTGACTTCGTTTTTACTGTTGTTTCTAGTTTCTTGTCATTTTAAAAGCAGACTTACATATATATGTATATATATATATATATATATGCATACAGTCCGGTGAACAAAGCCGTTATTCATCATTGGTGTGGGTGTGAGTGTGCACACAGACTGGTCTTATTGGACCAACCTGTTGGCTTGAATGCTGATGTGGTCCTCATCCGTCAACACCACTGATTACAAAACAACCAGAGGCTCAAATTAGCTTCATTTGTTTCTCGGGCCCCTAGCTGCTGTCAATCAAACCAACTAAAACTTTAAAATAATTTAATCAGTTTGGTTTGAATAATTATTATCAACCGGACCTGTGAAAAACAGCGCAAGAACAAAAGGGCCGTCCTGATACTTTTTAGCCATACAGCAAACAAAAGGTTCACCTTTACGGCTGATTTCAGGTATTGTGTTACTGACAAATGGAGTGGTTCATTTATTTTTATTGAGCTACAGTACAGGTACACTGAAGTTTGACTGCTTATTGTCGCAGCCTTTTCAAGAACTGAAAAGGACACGCACACTTTTCAATTCATTAGCCCACCAACCACCCAAGTAGAACAGAGCTCTTTCTGGTTCATACTCTCTCCTTTGCTTTAAATTGGCACACTCTTTCACTCTACCTTCCTCCCACTCTCTCTCTCTCTCTCTCTCTCTCTCTCTCTCCCTCCCACTACCTCACACATACACACAGGCACACACTTGCTACAGCCCACAGCACTTGAGTGTGGACAGCTCCATCCATTGTGTGTGAATAATGTCCAAGGTCACTGTGTACTCAGAGGGTGATCATAAAAACCATACTGCTGCTAACCACAGGCCCAACCACTGAATTAGACAGATGCTTGGTGAGACAGGGAGTGAAGAAAAAAGAGGAAAGGAGGAGGTCAGTGCAGTGTGTGCATGTGTGCGAGAGTGTGTGCGCAGGGCAGGGGAAGAAAGAAGAGACAAGAGAGAGGGTAGAGGAGCTGGAGAGGGAAAAAGGGGGAGGAATAGCAGAGACAGAAGGGAATAGGTGAGCAAGGGTCACAAGGGAAGAAGGGGAGAAAAGAGGGAGTGGGTGAGAGAAAGTGAAGCATAATGGGATCCCCAGCTGTCTCTCTCTCTCTGATCAGGCAGATCACAGAGAGGGACAGCAGACCTCCGTGCTTCCCTGGACGCTGCTAATTTCTCTCTTGCTGGCTACTGGCCATCCTTTGGGGATTTGTGCATGCTGTCCTGTCATAGGCCACATCTGGGGACAAAATCTGGGCTTCACACCAGTCGACCAGGGAGGGCCTGTCATACCAGAGACATGATCAGTGTCTCAAATTTGATTTCATTGCACTTTTACCCGATATGAGGCAGCTCATGTTTTTAATTGGGGTTATGGTTAAGGTCAGACTAAGCCCTCTGGGAAATTCTGTGCATTGTTTGCTAAACTGTATGTGTGTGTATACTTTATGTGCATGTGTGTATCATCTCAGAGGACAGTGAGGGGAATGAAAATGAAAATTGTTGGCTCCATTCACGTTGTCATTGTTTTAGATTATTTTTAGAAACATCGTCTGGTGATGAAGTTGATTAAATTCCTCTCTGTTCTGTTTGTTCCCAGCACGACATTCCACAGAAGTTTTGGTCCATATTGACTAGGGACATGGCAAGGTTTGGTACGTACCTCGGTTTGGGGGTCACAGTTTAGCACAGGTTTGGTACAACGGAGAAAAGCAACAAAAAGTCACCAATGTATAAGGCTTTTTTTTCATTTATTTTGAGCAGACATCATTTGAAAGTTACAGTTCCTTCAGTTACAGCAACTCCTGTTAATAATAAATAGAATAATAAAAGATAAAACTGAGTGTTTTCTTTTGTTGTAACACCATTCATTCAGTTTATGTCACCACCACCAACCTGAACCTATTATACAAGACAGAATGGATCCATGCTTTTATGTCGTTTATGCCAGTTTCTGACCCTACCATTTGAATGTTGCAGCAGAAATCAAGACTCATCAGTTCCAATCCTCTATTGTCCAATTGTGAGCTTATGTGAATAATAGCCTCGATTTCAATCATCTTTCCTCTCCATTCTTTTGTCCAGTTTGAACTTCAGCAGATTATTATGAGCAGACTCTATCTATCTATCTATCTATCTATCTATCTATCTATCTATCTATCTATCTATCTATCTATCTATCTATCTATCTATCTATCTATCTATCTATCTATCTATCTATCTATCTATCTATCCTACCTATGTAATCAGAGAGAGAGAGAGAGATTCTTGACATACAGCTGAGCAGCCATGCAGAAGAGTCGCAGCCAGTGTAAACACACACATGTGAGTCTCTACAGCACTTCAGCGACCTGCTATGCCCACACAATGCAGGTAGTGTGTTCCCAGCATAAATCACACCAAATCTAAAAATACCTCCATTGTTGAGACTCTGCTGGAAACAACTGGCTGAGCCACCAACAGAAAAAATGGATTACAAAACTGTACAACAAAAGAGCAAATGAAAGTTTTAAATTATGTTAACTTCTTAAGTCTCTTCATCTAATCGTGATAATCACATGCAAAACTAGAAGATGCTGAAAAAAGTGGCTCTTCACTCAAGGAAAAATGTTTTGCTTTTTAACAGATAACGTCTAATCTTGAGTGGAAGGCAAATCAACAACACATGGACTGTAAGTAGTGAGCTGTTGAGATCTCAAATTCAACATTTAGTGTTAAAGTTAATATCTTTTTCTTTCTTTCTTTTTTCAGTTTTACCTTTTACAACTAAAGTCCATTGTTGCTATGTATGGTAAAGTTCCTTCTTGGAAATTTGGCTACTGTAGAAGTTTAACAAACAAAAGTTAATAGTACACTTTAAAGCCCAGGTAATGAAGACCAGGCTGGTAACTTGACCATGAGTCAGGATTGTTTTGTCAGATTATTGTGACAGGCCATGTCCACACAGTCAATGAGAGCCTGTCATGTCAAACAACAACACAACTAATAGCTAATCATCCCTCATGTTTGCTGCATCTGTAGATAACTGGCTATATGATCATAAGTTTGCTATATCAACCTTAAAGAAAGAACTTGTATGACACCTCACTCATGCACATCAAATGCCTAAATTTTGTAGCCATTCTTAAAGGTGAGGTAAGAAGCTGGTTAAGGGGATCATAGAAGGACAACTTAGGCAAATATAATTTTCATGCAGAGAGAGAGGGAGAGACAAACCCTGGCTGGTTCTTATGTGCACACTTGGCCAGTCACCACGTGAACTGGATGTAAATTTTAGACGGGAAAGTTTTTCTTTTTTTCCAAAGCTGAGGAGTTCTTCTGATGTGTCAGTCTTATCTGTTATGAGCTGTGTGGTCAGATGTCATGTTGGCAGACAGACTGTCAACAGACCAATGTGAAGCCCATTTTCCACTGGACAGAAAACTCTTGGATTGCTTTGGCCCTCAGTGGGAAGGGATGTAATCAGCATTCACACCTGGCTCAAATGACTCCACAGTAGACATTGAGTAAACACAAATCTCAGGTGAACCCACTAATTGACGGCGTCCAGTCATTATCTTGGTGGTAGTAGCAAATAGGGTCAGGCTCAGTCCTGACAACAGCTGTCGGGGGGGCATGCACAGCTGAGCCCGAGAGCCCGAGAGGCCGAGAGGAGGTGCCCAAATTAAATGTTGTATTTACTGACCCTAAAAAACAGACCTCCAAACTTAACCTTTAACCTTTAAGCCTGCGTACAAATGTCAGTAGAATAGAGGCATAGCACATCTTACACTTAGGTCTCACAGCTGCATGTGCTGCCATCTCCACTTCCCTTTCTGTTTTCTTTCTTTTTGTCTTTTCTTTCTTTGACATTGGGTGTGAACCTTTATACATGATGTCAGTCACAAAGCGTATCTCTACATATTTTCACACAAAGAATGAGCCCACACAGCAGACACATGAGTCATTGATAACCTGTGTTTAACACATGATACTTGTTTGAAGCAAAACAAGATGTTTTTGTCACTGCATTGGTAGTTTAGTTTACACAGACACACGCTTATTGTATGTAGATCAGATATATTTACGAATCTTAATATTGGTAAAAAATATATATATATATTCTGCATGTGGTCGTAAACTGTGTTTTTGATTTAGTCTGATTCTAAAATTGCAATGCTTGTTTGCAATATGAATTTTAGTTTTTTTTTTCCCTGTTTTTGACTGAATGTGTGTGTGGGTGTGTGTGTGTGTGTGTGTGTGTGTGTGTGTGTGTGTGTGTGTGTGTGTGTGTGTGTGTTAACAGTGTGTGTGTCTGTGTGTGTGTGTGAGTGGTGCGTGAGACAA
>OMNW01032084.1:0-11792 GCA_900303245.1 Selene dorsalis
GTTCTCTCAATCTGCTGACCAATCCAATGAGTAGTAGTGGTGATTCATTAAACTAATCATTAAGATTGTTTCCAGACTCGAGTGAGCCGGGAATGAGAGAGCAGAGGTTGTGTTTGTGTGTTTCAACCCTGTGTGTGTGTGTTCAGTGGTCCAACAGTTCCCTCTCTTTAAAATGATCATCTGTTGTCTCTCTGCTTCTTTTTTTATATTGTTTTACATTCCATTGTTTTGTTGACTTCTGTCGTGTCTCTCTTTCTTCCTTGTACTCGGGTTGTGCCCTGTGTAACATGAATATGGCTCCTCCCCTTTGCACGTGGTGCTCTGAATGTTGGTTCCAGGTCTGAGGAAGAAGAACCTGTCTCCCGGCGCTGTGGAAACGGAGGTGCGCGGCATCACTGGCGTCGACTTGTTCGGTGCCTCAGACGCTGTCGTCAAACACGTCCTCGAGGTGAGCGGCAGCTTTCATGTGCAGGGTTTTAGTTATTGTGTGCAGACTGAAGTTTGTCAAATCATCTAATTTGACAGGTGAGTGATGGTGACAGGTGAATTTCTCTTCCTCCTGAGGTGCAGTGCTCACCTGAAGCCTTCTTTTTATAAAATTAACTATTTGTGGCCAGAAAATCTCAATAAGGAATCTCAATCATCTGAACCCAGAGAGAAACAAGTCAGCTTTATACAGAGATTTTCCATGTGGGCACTGACCTGACTTCCAAGTTTCAGTCCTGTTTGTGGAGAATACCACGAACATAGTTTAAACTGAATTACATCATGTTCTCCTCAGTGTCCTTTAGTCCTAGATTATATTACTTCTTAAGGACCAGAGATGTCAGACCTAAGGAAATAGAATTACATCTCCTGGTCTGGGGTTTAACAACAGTAACAGTAGTTGAAAGCAATGAGAAATGAGGACACAACAGCCACACACACTTTCATTCATGGACTTCTTCACCTCTCGAGGTGGCAGCGTAGGTGACAAGGGAACAAGATTTCAGCAACTTAGGAGGGCTATAATTTACTTTTCTCCGTGCCAGTAATAAACATTAACATGTTCCACAAATCTAAAACTGATTGTGTTTAATGGAGAATATATAATGGTAAGATTTCATTCATAGTTAGACTGTTGGTGTTTTTAGTTTTCACTGAGCTGTCAGTGTTTACAAGGTGATGTGATTTTTGTTTGGACATGTGTGAACTGAGGTTGTGTGTCCGTGTCCAGGGTCACGACCGTGGGGTCAACTGGGCAGCCTTCCATCCCAGCATGCCCCTCATCGTGTCTGGAGCTGATGACAGGCAGGTCAAGATCTGGAGGATGAATGGTGAGTGACATGAAGATGCTTGTTAACATCCAGCAGCCAATAAAAAACAGATACTGCTGACAGCTTTTGATTTAATTTGTGCATTTTTCTGATTAAAAAATAAAAGTCATTGTTCATTATCAATTAGGAGCAACTGATGAGCAAACTTGTCTGACTTCTTTTTTTTCCAGAATCCAAGGCCTGGGAGCTGGATACGTGCCGTGGTCACTATAACAACGTGTCCTGTGCCGTCTTCCACCCACGGCAGGAGCTCATCCTGTCCAACTCTGAGGACAAGAGCATCCGGGTGTGGGACATGTCCAAGAGGACCGGGGTGCAGACCTTCCGCCGGGACCACGATCGCTTCTGGGTCCTGGGAGCTCACCCAAACCTCAACCTGTTTGCTGCTGGTGAGTGGTGACACCAGTCTGTATCTGAACATGAACAAAGTCATAATGTTGGTATTGTGAATGAGGAAAAACTTGATTTAAAGACCTAACGCTTATTTTTACATAAGTGACTGCTATTAGAGTACAAGACTGGATAATGCTGATCAGCAAAAATCAAGGGAGCAGATACGTGATGTTTCCAAAAGGACAAAATGTGTCATATGTGAATTTTTCACTAGTCTCTGATCTCTTGTGTGTCCTTTAGGTCATGACAGCGGCATGATTGTATTCAAGCTGGAGCGTGAGCGTCCAGCGTACGCAGTGCATGGAAACATGTTGTACTACGTCAAGGACCGCTTCCTCCGCCAGCTCGACTTCAACAGCAGCAAAGACACCGCCGTCATGCAGCTGCGCAGGTTGGGACCTTCTCCTGGTTTTGACCCCAACTCTCATTCTGTAAAATCTTGTGGACGTATTTTAAAATGTAAATGTTTTGTGTCTTGTCTTGTCCCAGTGGATCGAAGTTCCCGGTGTTCAGCATGTCCTACAACCCTGCGGAGAACGCCGTCCTGCTCTGCACCGTATGTAGCTCTCAATCAAAACACACTCTCTCTCTAACCCTCAAACACTTTAATTCATATTTTCCTGTGTGTTTAATGTAATGGTGTGTGTGTCCTGCAGAGGGCGACCAACCTGGAGAACAGCACCTACGACTTGTACTCTATTCCCAAAGAAAGTGACTCTCAGAACCCCGACGGTACTGAAACCTCAAATCACAAATCTAAAACATTTCCCTCCATTTTTTCTTTTTAATTAGTGATATAAAGTCGAATCCCTCTAAATATCCTGCACTCGATGACTGAAATAACACAGATTCTGTATTTTCTCAGCTCCGGAGGGGAAGAGGTCCTCGGGTCTCACGGCAGTCTGGGTGGCCAGGAACAGATTCGCTGTCCTGGACCGAATGCACTCTGTAAGTGTAGAGACAGAGACATGTACAGTTTAGTTCATGATGAGCATTATGCCAACAAAATTAAAGAGCAGAAAGTTTTCATTATTATCTATGAAACTAATTTTAGGCACTTGATCAGTATAAGACAATGTGAGATTTCTCTCTGCTTTGCAGCTGCTGATTAAGAACCTGAAGAATGAAATCGTGAAGAAAGTGCAGGTGCCGAGCTGCGAGGAAATCTTCTACGCGGGGACGGGCTCGCTGCTGCTGCGCGATGCAGACGGCGTCACGCTGTTCGACGTGCAGCAGAAACGCTCCCTGGCCACCGTCAAGATTTCCAAGGTCAAGTACGTGGTGTGGAGCTCGGACACCAGCCACGTGGCTCTGCTGGCAAAACACGGTGAGTCGATAAGATGGATATCCATGACCACGGGGGAAGGATGCTTATCAGAGAAGCACAACATCTTTATCTTGTTTGTGCTGCCGAGGCCAAGGCTCTGAAACGTTTCTGACTCACTGAGCTACGAGGCCAGTTTGGACGGGCTGATAATAAGCAGAGACAGGAAGTAATGTGATTTCACCCGTGCACATCATGACTCTTCATAAAATAATTTTCTGGAGGATTTGTTCATCCCCTGACAAGCCACACAGATTCATCTATAGCAAAGCAGACATCATGTAATCCCAGGTGTAAACGCTCCTGCTCTTATTATTTGTGCTCTTCTGTACCATGAAAAAAAGTGGTTTCGTTAGGGTTAAGGTTTCATGAACTCAAATAACTGTTAAAACACACATCAAGACGGCACCACCAGAAAGTTCAAACCTGACATTTACCTTTATACCTGTCTAAATCTGAATCACCTTTGTCTCTTTGTATCATGCAGCCATCATGATCTGCAACCGTAAGCTGGAGAGCCTCTGCAACATCCACGAGAACATCCGTGTGAAGAGCGGTGCCTGGGACGAGAGCGGAGTCTTCATCTACACCACCTCCAACCACATCAAATACGCCCTCACCTCTGGGTAAAGTGCTGCTGTATTTGACCTTTGATCAGTAAACGCCACATGTAGAGCAGAGTCAGATGGCACCAGACTGACTGGAGCTATAAACTAATGGACTCACTGCTGGTTGTTGTTTCATGTATGGATGTATTTTATCTGTCCATATATATGAATCCTAACATGGTGCTTTCCATAATTTCCCTGCAGTGATCACGGCATCATCAGGACCCTGGACCTGCCCATCTATGTGACCCGGGTGAGAGGCAACAGTGTGTACTGCCTGGACAGGGAGTGCAGGCCGCGCGTCCTCACCATCGACCCCACAGAGTACCGCTTCAAACTGGCCCTGGTCAACCGCAAATATGATGAGGTCAGTCTCTGGTGGATTTCAAAGACCCTGTTGACCTGATTATTTCCCCCTGTGCTTGTTCTCATATCTTGCCTGTCACTGTTGTCCCCTCCAGGTGCTCCACATGGTGCGTAACGCCAAGCTGGTGGGTCAGTCAATCATTGCGTACCTGCAGAAGAAGGGCTACCCTGAGGTGGCGCTGCACTTTGTCAAAGATGAGAAGACGCGCTTCAGTCTGGCTCTGGAGTGTGGCAACATTGAGGTGGGTCGTTGTTAGGACACAGTTTCTAATTTACTACTTGTATCTTTCCTTTTATGCACATATGTTTTCATATAGCTATATATGTTAGATTTTTTCATTTCGTTTCTTGGACTCATTGTTCCAGGTGGCGCTGGAGGCAGCCAAGGCTCTGGACGAGCGCAGCTGCTGGGAGCGCCTGGGCGAGGCAGCGCTGCTTCAGGGTCACCACCAGGTCGTGGAAATGTGCTACCAGAGGACCAAGAACTTCGACAAACTCACCTTCCTGTACCTCATCACGGGCAACCTGGCCAAACTGCGCAAGATGATGAAGATCGGTGAGTGAGGGGTAGAGACTGCAGTGAAGGATTTGTTGTTGTTGTTGTTGTTTTTTTTTAACTGTGTCACTTATCTTAGAGTTGATTTAATGTGTTTGTTGTGTTTGTGTGTTTGCAGCTGAGATCAGGAAGGACATGAGCGGTCACTACCAGGCAGCGCTCTACCTGGGAGACGTCAGCGAGAGGGTCCGCATCCTGAAGAACTGTGGACAGAGTGAGTTAAAAAAAAAATCATTCAACATTAATAGTTCAGGTTCAACAGGTGATATTTCCTTTCTTCGTTCTTCTTCAGCACCTGTAACTGTTTGTGTGCATGTTTGCAGAGTCTCTGGCCTACCTGACCGCAGCCACCCACGGGCTGGATGAAGAGGCCGAGGCGCTGAAGGAGACCTTTGACCCAGAGAAGGAGACGGTGAGCGGGGAAAACATCCTGTCTCCATAAAACCACTTTGTTATTCTTTGAATACACGACTTTCATTGTGATTGTGATGGATAATGACGGCGGATGTTGTCTCTCAGGTGCCAGAGGTTGATCCCAATGCACAGCTGCTGCAGCCTCCTCCACCCATCAACCCTCTGGACACCAACTGGCCTCTGCTCACTGTGTCAAAGGGTTTCTTCGAGGGAGCCATTGCAGCAAAGGGTCAGTCATCAAGTCTTGGCACATGCTCTACATGTATTCGCAATACATACACGCATGTATATACAGTATTCATGTCAGTGTTCATGTTCCTTTCAGTGATGACGATTGGTCATTTGTGATGTGAATTTGATTCAGCTCTGTTTCCCATTACTGTTTTCCATTTGCTGAAAGTCAAAAATAAAATGCTATATTTGCAGAAACCTGCTGTCAGAGTGAGAAGAGTGTGTTTTTTTTTCTGTTGTAGGGAAGGCAGGTCAAATGGCTGCCGATCTGGACATGGATGCTACAGGAGGAGAGGGCTGGGGAGACGATGCCGAGCTCCAGCTGGACGAAGGTGAATTAGATTTAGAAATTATATTTTACATTGACCTTTTTTAGTGGGTAAACAGGATAATCTGTACTTAGGTGTTGTATATATTAAATAAGTTAATTCTCTCTTCCATGTTTCCTTGTCTCTCAGATGGTTTCATGGATGCTCAGGAAGGATTAGGGGATGAAGGAATTGGGAGAGAGGAGGGAGGAGGCTGGGAGGTGGAGGAGGACCTGGACCTTCCTCCAGAGCTGGTGAGAGGAGAAACATCATTACAAATCAGGATCTTGAATCTTCTGACCAGTGCAGCTCACTGGTGGTAGATGTTGAAGATGTTGTAATATAAGAGTTTGTCTTGTTTCTGTCCCTCAGGACATCCCGGCCGGTGCAGGTGGAGGAGCAGAGGACGGCTTCTTTGTGCCGCCAACCAAGGGCATGAGTCTGACCCAGATGTGGTGCAACAACTCTCAGCTGCCCGTGGATCACATCCTGGCTGGCTCCTTCGAAACAGCCATGAGAGTATGCTACTTTAACTACTTTTTGTTTTCTATAAAATTGTCACCAGTCATATAATTTCTCATTTACACACATTATACTGATGTTTCCCTTCTGCTCTTCTCTGCTGCAGCTGCTCCACGACCAGGTGGGAGTGGTGAGCTTTGGCCCATACAAGTCACTGTTCATGCAGACGCTGTCCAGAGGCCGCACCTGCTACCTGGGGCTGCCGTCCCTGCCCTGCCTGCGCAGCCACCCCCAGAGGAACTGGAAGGTACGGCTGTCAGTTGTTGGTCGTTCCTGTAAAAGCGATCACAGTTTGTTTGCCTGGTTTTGGCACTGACATCCTTTTATTTTCTAGTTTTCTTTAGGATATCTGAGTTTTTTTTGTTGTGTTCTTCTTGAAATCTAATGAGTCTAATATGCAAGTGACCTGTTTTTTCAGGACTGTGGGGCGAAGCAGGGCCTGCCCGCTGTTGGCCTGCGCCTGGCCGACCTCATCTCCCGCCTGCAGCAGTGCTACCAGCTGACCACCTCTGGGCGCTTCGAGGAAGCTGTGGAGCGCTTCAGAGCCATCCTGCTGTCTGTGCCTCTGCTGGTGGTCGATAACAAGCAGGAGATCGCAGAGGTGAGCACCAGACCGAGTTCGAATTGCAAGATTTTTTGGTGGCTCGGACAAAAAAAGTAACGCCCGCTGCCCAAATGTTCACCTGGTGACTGGGGTTCGTGTTTGTTTCAGGCTCAGCAGCTGATAACAATTTGCAGAGAGTACATAGTGGGTCTGACGATGGAAACGGAGAGGAAGAAGCTGCCTAAAGACACACTGGACCAGCAGAAGAGGCTGTGTGAGGTAACGATCGGATCACATCAAGTTTACACCTTGGTGATGATTTGTATTTACAGTTGTGTTATTCCTTTGCCTGATTTTTCTGACTTGTGTGTTTTTTGCTTTTCTTTTGCAGATGGCTGCTTATTTCACCCACTGTAATCTCCAGCCTGTCCACATGGTGCTGGTTTTGCGCACAGCTCTGAACCTCTTCTTCAAACTGCGTAACTTCAAGACAGCAGCCGGCTTCGCACGACGCCTGCTGGAGCTGGGGCCGAAGCCAGATGTTGCACAGCAGGTTGGTGTTTGTGACAGAAATTGAAGTCTTTATCTTTAAATGGACAGTTTAAGGCTATTTTTTAAATCTCTTGTCTCTCTTTCTGCCATTCAGACCCGCAAGATTTTGGCTGCTTGTGAGAAGACCCTGACAGACGCCCACCAGTTGAACTACGATCCCCACAATCCATTTGACCTGTGCGCTGCCTCTTTTGTCCCCCTGTACCGTGGACGCCCTGTGGAGAAGTGCCCTCTGTCCGGCGCCTGCTACTCTCCTCCATACAAAGGCCAGATCTGCAGGGTCACACAGGTAAATATACAAAAATATTGTTGATTCAATGAACTACAAGACTAAAATATATACGTTGTCCATTCAGTTAGGCACACCTGCACAATCTAATGTAATCCACCTGATCTTAAACCTCCAATCTCCTTTTTTTTTATCTCTGTTTTATAGGTGACGGAGATCGGTAAGGATGTGATCGGTCTGCGTGTGAGTCCACTTCAGTTCCGTTAAAGAGGACGTGGTGGAGAGGAAACTGTTCGGCGAAACACATCCACGCTCTCTCTGTAGAAATATTACAGTTCTTGACATCAGAAAATAAAAGCAGAGATATATATGTTTGCTCACAGTGAAACATGTGAAACCTCTTAAATCCTTTAAACTATCTAATTCCACTCACTCATCTATCCTGCAAAAAAAGCTTTTCTTTTGTTTTTCTTGTTAACTGCTGCTGCATGATTTCTGTGCCGTGGCTTTATTAGAGTTGTTGTCTCCTTTCTGACTTGTCTGAGATGAATAACAGTGCTCAACATAGGTATCTTGGTAAAAAAAATTAAGAATAAAAAGGCTCAATTCTGGATGGAAATATCGTGTACGTGTGGGTGTTTCTGTGGTTTTCCTGTTGTGGTTATGATACTGAAGGATGAGGGGGTGTATAAAAGTGTGACAGGATAAATCAAAGTTTACCAGAGGGCTGAGTCATCAGGGTCATAAAGTCAGTACAAAGTTACCTTTTAAACAAGGTGGGGACGCGAAGGGAGGAGTTAAGTTGATTTTTGCTACAGGTAGATATATTTAAAATGAGCTGAAACTGATTAAAATCATTAAAAATACAGGGGGAAAAATCCCCGTTGTTAAAACTTGACGGTGCCATTTTACCGGAGTCCGTCGAGTGGGTTTGGTCCGTCTCTGTTCTTCTTCTTCTTTCGAGAGCGGAACCAAAAAGAGCAGAACCCGGACGTTTCTCACGTGAACACTTCCTGTTGTGTTTCTCAGCTTTTCAAACCAGGAAGATGGATTTACTGTCGAACAAATGGATTATTAATTTCCTACTTTGTTGGTTTTTCATCGGTAAGTCGTGTCCAAACGCCGCTGGGCGTGTGTTGTAACTCGTGTTGGGAACCAGCAAAGTGTTTTTCGTGTCTGCCGGTTTGCTTGTTGGACTTCTTTTGTTGCTCGGAGCTAGCCGGATGCTAATCGTTAGCATCGTTCGGCTTGAATCTCCAGTGCTGCTTCTAATGCAAGTTTCACAATGAAGTTTAACATTACAACAAATCTAAACCCGTTTCAGCCTACCGGTAGCTCGGGAAATGTCGTTTACATCTTTTTATATAAAGTCTTTTCGGGGACTTTTCCGATGATCTCTGAACCTCCTCATATGAAGAACTGAGCATCAGCGTGACTGCTCGTGATTCCCCGGCTGCGGCCGCCCGCAGCTAAAGGGATTAAATGTTTGAACTTCTTTTCCAAATTACATTTAAAATCTCGTATTTTGATGTTAATTTTATTGTTACCGAACAGACATTATAGGTGAAGTCTCTGTCACGTCTTTAGGTGCCTTTTTGAACTTGGGATACACCTGATTGACTCGACGTGTGTAATGTGGTTAAACTAGAACCGGTTTCAGCTTCAGTTCAACATTTGTCTTGTTGTTGTGTGTGATTTAGTGTAAAAAAAAAAAAGAAGAAGGAAGAAATGACAACAACATTTGATTTGTTAAATCCACACAGTGGTTGAAAAGATTTTAAGTTGAGTCTTCATAGTTTAACATGGAGGAACATTAATGTGGATAAAGAGGTATTATATTAAGAAAAGTTGTGTTTTTGTCAGTGAAGAGAGAAGGTTTACACAGTTACTTGTGTTTATTTGTTTATGAGTATACAACCCTGAATTGTTAAAATTAAAGGGGGAATTTTCAGACAGCATTTGAGATAATACAGTAAAAGGAAAAAGGAAGAATAAAAATCTTATGAGCAAGGTTTCATAAGAGTAAAAGTGCAAAAGTTGTAAGTAAAAGTACTTTAAGTACTCAAGTAAATGTACTTGTGCAGAATGGCCCCTGTCAGATATTTACAGTTGCTATGTTAATACTGTTACTTTAACTTGGAAGCAGCTTTTTAACGTTGCTGCTAATCGAGGTGAAACTCACTTTAATTATTCAGTAGATTATGTTGGACTTTATACAACACTGTCATATTTATGAATGTTTTTCCTCATGAAATATTAATCTGTGATGTAATTAGTGACTAAAACTGTTGGATAAATGTAGTGTAGTAAAAAGTGCATTACGCTCCTGTGAGATATGATGGAGCAGAAATACGTTCACCACTGTTAAGCCATGTCTCTCATATTGGACAACGTTATGTTTAATGAAAAGCCAAAATATTAAGAAAAACTTTGTTAATGGCAATAACATCAAGTCAGACCTACAGAGTCATTTTACTTTCCCTTCCTCACTGGGAGGTCAGAGGTCACGGTCTGCTGCACAACAACAAACCTGGAGGTAACGGAGCTCAGATATCTGGTTCAAGGACACCAGGGCTCGAGTCCAGGTCCAGTTTCTGTAACACTGTGCCGCTGCTCTGGTTACGACGTGTGTGATGATCTTATGGAGAAAAGTTTGTGAAGAGATCATTAACAGATGTAAAAAAAAAAAAAAAGTGAGAGAAACAGTCACAGTTTATGAAAATGAACCGTGTCGGATTCAGAAATTAGAAATGCACGTTTTTGCTTGTGAGGGATAAAAGATAAAACTTTCACTTTAGGCTAAATCCTCAAGTTTTTACCTCAGTATTAAGTCGTCTTAATCACAAATAAGCCTCTATGTCAAACTGACGTCTTACGGTGTTTTCTCACCCTTGCAGGTGTCGGCTGTAACTCGGTGGAGAAGAAGATTTATGTGGATCTCAACAACACTGTCCCATGTGTGCGACTGCTCAATTCAACACATCAAATAGGCTGCCAGTGTGAGTGAACCTACAGCAACACTTTAAACTGATATTCATGAACCTTAGCGTATCGACTTGTTGCGGTTTGCAGCGTCTGGAACGTTCAGTGTTTCCTTCCTTTTCGCCGTATTACATGATGAACTTAAAGAGTTTCGTTTGTAGTTTGCTGATGCACATTTTCCTTTGTGGCTTTGAGGGTTTGAAGCAGGATTTACAAAGAAAGAACATCAAAAGCCACGAGATGCAAATAAAGTCAGGCGTCGTTCCGACGCTCATCAAAAGCTGAGAATGAGAATAAAGTGTAAACTGTTGTCACACCACAAGAACCACAGCAACAGCAGCAGCAGCTCAGTCTTTGCTGCATCAAAACGTTTCATCAGTCAGAACTGGACCAGGAGACGAGGTCCGCCGCGCCCACGTGGACAGTTGGGCCTCTGAGGATAGCTTTGAATTGGTTTTATTGGCTTATTTCTAGCATAAAATACGTTCATTTACTCACCCGTACAATTTTGGTGTAACTTGGAGTCCTTCGGAAGATATTTAGATCCATTCGCGATCCGTGTGTATCCATATATGGGAGTGATGGGGCAATGCAGCGTCTAAATAAGACATTATCTGCTGCGAAACTCGTTCATTTCACCAATATGTTGTTATAAATCTCCAGTATTATTTCCCTGTGAGTCCAGAGTTGCCTTGTTATTGTCATCCGGGGTTTTTAACACAGGTTTTTACTAACCTAACTACTTCGATGACGTCACAGCCGTGTGCCGCCGCAGCTCGGCTCAGTCACTCCGACGCTCTGCGACGGTCGTCTACACGAAATTTGCTACTAGTAATAACACGTATTTCCAAATTGTCCAAACAAAATGACTAGTCAGACAAAGTTCAGCTTCCGCTCCTTTAATTTCCTTTTTGTGGTTTCAGCCTCTTTGTCGGGCGATGTGGGCGTCCTCCATCTGCTGGAGTCTGAGGAAAACCTCGACTGGGTCCTGCGCTCTGGTCCAAACCCCCCGTACATGGTCATACTGGAGTCTCCGCTCTTCACCAGGTGCAGTGAAAACAGGTTTCACCCTGCAGGGGGAGCACACACACCAACTGACGCAGTGGATGAAGAGTGATATTTGATCATTTGTTATCATGTTTAAATGAATATAAGCCAGTTTATCTGTTATTAGTTAGTTTTAGTTGCAGTGATTTCTAACTTTCCTCATCTGACTCCGAGGGGTTTGAAGCTTGAACCACGTTTCAAACCCACGTCTGACTTGTGTCTGTGCTCATGTCACGGTCAGATCCATCATGATGAAGCTGAAGAACGGCTCCAGCCGGGTGGCAGGCGTCGCTGTCGTGGTGCCAAACTCGAACCCAGCTACGGGTTTCTCTCCTCACACGTCCTGCCCCAACGAGAACACAGGTGGGTGGGGATCTGCGAGCTGCAACTCGTCCTTGAG
>OMNW01032086.1:0-12101 GCA_900303245.1 Selene dorsalis
TGTTGGGGCAACGATGCAGCGTCTAAATAAGACATTATCTGCTGTGAAACTCCTTCATTTCACCAATATGTTGTTATGAATCACCAGCACTATTCCCCCATGAGTTCGGAGCAGCTCGGAGTTGTGTTATTGTTGTCATCCGGGATTATTTACACGGCTTTTCACTGACCTACGACCTCGATGACGTCACTTCCGTGCCACTGCCGAAGTCGTAGGTCAGTTTCGCAGCAGATAATGTCTTATTTAAACGCTGCATCGTTGCCCCAACAACTCCCGTTATATGGATATACGTAGATCGCGAGTGGATCTAAATATCTTCTGAAGGACTCCAAGTTACACCAAAGTTGTTCGGGTGAGTAAATGAGTATATAGCTGGACCACCTGAGCTATAGCTGTAACATATTTAATCTGATCATTTGGCTTCTAACTAGATTTTAATTTGGCATAACAAGTGCATATTGTTTATTTTTGGATCAAATGTGTAATTTTATTCAGCGTCTAATATTTTAGGTGCACCGAGTCTGATTTAGGGTTGAACTGTTTAGCAGCTAATTAGGAACATATTACTTCAAGTTATGTCTCATTTCACACTAGGCACAGTGTGTTAAATATCATAAACTGTGTACTTTCACACAATGAGATTTAGAATTAAAGGAGCATAATGAGTCAGGTCTAATACCATACCATAAATGGGCACGCTACATATGGACACATATGGATTCTGTATAAATCTGACACAAGAAGAATTTGATTTTAAACTGCTCCATCAAATGTGGATTAGAACAAGTCCCTTCTATACACCCTGCCAGGCTTATCACTGTCTGGATTTGGCACTAAACGGAGGCTGCGTTCAGTAAGACACACTAACTGCTAATCATGACGTTACATATAATATAATTATATTATATATTTTTCCGCTTCAGCTCAAAAGAAAAGACGCTTAATGTAATGTGTGATTTCATCATTAGTGTCAACTTGACTAGAAAAATAAGCTCTTTCTTTAGTGACAGGCAGCTGACAGGCATACAGAGTTTCCATCAGGTCTCTGACATCCAATATGCTGAGCATTATGTTGCTCATTTCATCATCGGGGCCAACGGACAGAGTCATTACATAGTGGTGTAATTAGTGTGGTTTGGTTTGAAAACAGTCTCAGGAAAGCACAGCGCCTGATAAGATACCAATAAAGACGCGTGGCACAGCCTGTTAACACCAGCACTGAAGGACATAAGCCCCCTTTAGATTTGAAGAGGAACACTTAAAGACAGCCCATCACAGCCACATCCTCTGCTGTTTTCATAAACTCGCAGCCACCCTAAGCTGTCCATCCCCTCGCTGAGCCTGGAGCCGAGCCAGGCACAATACTGTTTCATTTCTCACTGACGCTCCAGAGGAAAGAGGCCTTTTCTCCTCTAGTCTCGTACTCACACATCTACAAATTCAGCTCTTTATCCCATTTTTATGCACTTGCAAGCAGTGCCTATGTATGCTCCAGCAAAAGGCAATATATTCACACCCCTAAGGCAGTGGACCAGCTCTGCTCATCACCTTGCTTGTACAAATGGTGTTGGCAACAGTCACCACGGTCTGTCTTGTGCTTCCTGTCCCCCCTCAGTATCCTGTTTGTCTGCCATGCATGGAATAGCCTCATCCTCAGTAGTGCTGTTGTCCTGATTAAGCTCTATTCAGCCAATTAGCTCTGCCAGGTTATGAGCTCCAGCAGAACTTTCTCAAGGCCCAAGTTACATTTCACTTAACTTCTTCAGTTATGGCAGCAAAAACACTTCAGGGAAAGTTTAAGGAAAGACTGTGCTTTTAATTAAATGTAGACAACATTTGTCTGAAGTTACGATAAAGCAGTTCTATCATACCACCTTAGTTTCACTTACCCTACATTAGACCTGCTGGTCAATAAACAACACATTCGCTAGATTCAAAACAAATCAGTCGTAATTGTGATGTCAAAAGATGTGTATGTGCTTTCTTACTACCTACCACTACACTGGTGTGCTACATACATTTCCCATACATTACCAATTCAAGCCCTCTCAACATTCATCCATCTATCAGCTTAACTGCTTATTCATGAAGGACGGGAGCCAATCCCATCTCACAATAAAGTGGGTGTGGGTTACACCTTGAATAGGTCTGTTTCTTCACATCAAGTCTTTCTAACATCATCTGTGCTGTTACTTCACTGTATAACTGTGGCAACACATTGATTCATTCAGCCCTTGTTTACCCTCAGAACACCGAGTTGCTGCAGAGTCACCGGTTAGTCAGAATATGTGTGATCGACCAAGGTGCAAGAGGCTGGCTTTTAAGGGGAGTGGGAGATGGCACTCCTATGAATAATGAGGAAATGAAATACAGCCCTGTTGAACCATGTGTCTGATGCAGTGACAGTTCTTTCCATCGTTAAAATAGCAAAGGTGATATGGACACTTTATGGGCTAAGATTTGTTTGCTGTATGTCACTTTTGAGTTATTTTATTTCTATTAGTCAAGTCAAGTGTACGTCAAAAACTATAGTTTTCATCGTATCACAACATCTTGAGTGTGCAGCTGTCACCATCTGTGTGCACAGATGGTCGCAGGTGCCCATATCACTGAGCTCTGCAGTGATGCACACAACTGACTCACCTCACTAAATTCAGTTAGCATTTCCAAACTGTCTGTTTGAACACAACAACTCCCGCTAATCTAATCTAGTCTACTGATCCTCGCTAACCCAGCATCACAGCTAGCAGTACTGTTCACTGCAGAGCTCCGAGTAATTCAGGAGGTCGATTCACTCATTCGTTTAGTTTGAGAGGAGGTGCTACATAACACTAGTGCTGCGATTTAGTAATTGGAGGACAATGTGGATGGCTGACACTAATTTTGAACATGTTTGTTGTAAATGGTACAAAAGATCAAACAGTCAAAAAACTATATTTTGCATGGCACAGGAAATGTGTTAATCAAGAGCTACAGTGACTCCACAGAGGCTCTGGGCTGTTGAATGTTTGTCCACCTTTCAGATACTTGAGGATAAAACTTTATAATCGTCTGTAATGCCAAACTGCAATGGAGTATTTGTCAAGTGGAATGACATGTATGGTACTGTGTGAAGAACATTTGAAAAGCTGTTTACCACATCCGAAAAGTAGCTTTGGACAGTGTTTGGCAGAACCTCCCAGTAATGTTTGCTTATATAAATAATTTTCTGTTTTGTGGATGTAAAACTCACAAACACTTGACATAATGGGTTTTTGACAGCCAGGGAGCTAGTTTTGCTTCTTCAACTAAGTTGTATCATTTTTCTGACATAATAACGCTCATTATGGAGTTTAGACACTCAGACATCAGGCAGGGGGAAGAGAAGAGGAGAAAACCATCCTGTTGTCAAATTAAGTCCAGCGGTCAGACAGTGATAAGCTGCACACAGCTTGGTATTAAATTGCCTCACTTAGGATCAGAGGCTGGATCTGTGGTATGATGAATGTGTGCTCTACCAACTGAGTCCTATTCACAACCAGATCCAACATCTGCACATCTGTGATGTGTGGTACAAGAATTTATTTGTGGAGCCAAGCAGCAGACTAACTTGAGAGAATGATTCCTATATGCGTCACAGCTCAAGTTATTTTTGGTTGTAACACTCAAGACTTAATCATTAATGTGAAGCTGTACAGTTCCAGAGAAGTGTAAATATATCACATCAGGCAGCCCTGTTTTTAAGCATTGCAACAAACTAGTATTACTATTTAATTAATTTCAAAATGTAAAGGACCAGTTAAAGGAACAGTGTGGAGTATTTGGCAAGGTTTATTGGCAAAATATGAATATACTACCCATGAATATATTCATATAAGTGTATAATCGCTATAAAATAAAATTCATTTGGTTTTCGTAGCCTTATAATTATGCTTTTATATATACATATAGCATACAGGGTCTTGCTTTAGAGAGTGTCGCCATCGTCACCATGTTTGTACGGCAGCCCGAATGGAAAATCCAGCCAGCCAGAGAACGCGTTTTGCGAGTTCCTCTTGTGCTGCTCTGGGGGCAGCCATCCTCCCCTCCTCCTCTTCCCTCTCGGTAGCCGAGACACTTGTCCCTCGCCTGGCCCTTCCTGCACCTCTACCTCTTCCCAAAAATGCAATTTTGTTGTTTTTTTTGTGCTTGAAGGCCACCATCACTTTGCCGACGGAGAGGTGAGCGCGAGCGAGTGCTGCAATCTAGAATCTGAATACTAGATGTCCTGTTTATGTGCCTTTTTTAGTTTGGGATTCCACGTCTTGTTTTTCCTGTGCTCGTCCTCTTGTAATTACCTCATGTGTCTCACCTGTGTTTGATTGCACCACCTGTGTCTCGTTTCTCCCTTGTGTATTTTACCTCAGTGTTTTCCTATTGTCCTTTGTTGGCTTGTCTGTGTTTGTCCCAGTGCTTGTGCTCTGTGTACCTGTGTTTCCTGCCCCATTTTCCCCTTGAGTTAAATTTTGTCGTACCTTATTAGTTTATGTGCAGTGTCTGCATTTTTGGGTCCAGTTACACCAAAACCTGTAAGGAGATGCCCTCAAATGCAACCCAGAAATGTGCACTTCTTTTTCTTTTCCAAACCTATCCCAAGATCCAAAGAATGCATACAATACAGACAGAGAGCCTGAGGTTCACACTGTTACATGTGACTATTGAGCTTTAGCTCAGTTGAGCAGCTACAACTGTAAAAACCAGGAACTTTAAAACCAAGGTTTTGTGAAAAAAAAAGTCACATGTTGCTATGGTTGCTGGCTGTCAGGAGGGAACAACACAGCAAAAATCCTCTGTAGAACAGACTGTTAGTCAGTTAGAGCCCTATCACATAGAAGTTAAGCATATTAAAGGTTTTTCAGGATGAAATTTGTCCATTTCATACTGACCCATGTGCCTGAACACTGCAATACCCAACATGAATTTAAACTTAAAAATTAAGACACAAAACTGAACAAAGGTCAACCTAAAATCACTGACAATGCTCACCTTGACTCTCATTCATCAAATGCACATACACCGAAACAATGGGTGAACACCAAATCTGAAGCAAAGGATCAGCATTTACGCAAAAATCTCACGTTAGGTCTGACCTCGTGTACGCAAATCTGAATCGGCATATAACATGCAGGGTAGAGTATTATGGTTGCCCTGAAAAATACACCACAACAAACCACTACACACAACAGCAAAACAATAACCACAACCAGAAAAAGTAAGTACCGGGAAAGGTACAGCAACATGAACCGTTGCTACGTAAAAATTACCTACAAGAGATTCAGAAATGAAAATAAAACAAGATATGACATTATAAAGCAGAATTACAGCTGTAAAACTATAGAGCAACAATTAGTTGCGAGCTGCCCAAAATGCAACAAAGGACACAGAAGTGCAGCACAGAGACAAAGCACAAGATAAAAGCTGGGTTCACAATTTAGGCTGGAATTGTTTGAGATTCTGCTTTCTAGTGTTTTTACTCTTTCAGCACGCTTTTCTGATCTGTCCTCTTTCTGCACCAGCAGCACACAAAACTGCTACATTCACACTCAGTAAGGTATTCCAGATATAAACCACAAGTTCTCACATGACAGCAGCACTTAGGAAGATGATGGAGTGGAGCAGAGTTTCTGTCGTTGCAGCAGAGGTGCAACACAAACATCTAGTGAGGAAATGTCTAATGGAATAATAATAGTGCTTTGTCATATTTTGGCTCAGGAGCAAGTTTTTTTTTTCTTTCCATTTGAGCTGTCTTCTGTCACCGAGTGATTGAAAATGGAAGTCAGTGGTGGCGATGGGGTGAGGGTGGGGATGTGTGTGCAACATTGAATGATGTAGAGAGAACAGGTTCTCACATCAGAACATAATAGGAAAAGTGTTTCTCCCAAATGGTGCTAAAGGTCTTCACAGTCTCCACTTGAGCTTCATGCGTCTCTTTTGTTTTGGTTTCAGTCCACGCTCTTTTGGAGACCAACAGAGATGATTTGGAGATGATCCTTTTTTTAGTTTCCTCCTATAGAATGTACTTAACCCATTTAAATCCCATAGATCACAAAAGTGACTGTAAAAAAGATTTCCAGTTGAAAATGTTAGTGAATGGATAATCAACATATTTCCAAAAATACTGAAGTAAGAAAGTTTTACATGTTTAGCGTAAATTGTCACATGATCAGAGCTGCATCAAAGCCCTGACAAAGAAAGTCAGACAAAGATTTTTGGATGGCACATGATTTGGATATTTTATGTCTGGGAAAAATTTGGGATTAAATGAAATCCTCCCATGAAATAAAATTGTGTCGTTACAGAGTCACACTTAGCATAAGATGATCTTTCACTAAGAAGGTGTAAGATTGTGCTGACCCACTCATAACGATTTTAGTGACCAAACGCTCACAGATCCAGCCGCACCAGGCAAATCAATAGAACACTAAGCAAAGTTACTCACCGAAAAATAACAACAATATGAAAAATAAGTATGAGGAATGACAAGTGAATCATCATGACTGTCATTTATCCTAATTTTTCTACACACATCCCACATCTGTATGCACATATGAGATAGTTTACCCACCCAAAAAATGCTTCAGGGCACATCAAAAACACATCCACCCTCCAAACCTGCCACATATCACAGATATCAGGCAACTGACAGTTGTAACTGAGCTCACCTGGAACCTCGTCAAGGGAGGCTCCACCCACTTCTCTATATCAAGGCCAAATCATACCATGGCTGCTATACAGCATATCCTCACTAGGAACCAACAGAAACCATTTATGCCTATGCATTTGTCTGTCAGCACTTCAGCCCACTCGACGTACTGCTTGGAAGTGGTGGGGGACGACACCAGCCTCACCAAAATGTCAGTGTCATGGAGTGTGGCAGCTGTGACACCGGTCCTCCTGCACCATGCCCCAGCACATATCAGGATGCCCACCTAAAGGAAAGAGGTCCAGCAGGTCCACCAATCATCCCCCAGTTATTGATGTGGTGGTTGGCACACTGATTGCTATCCCCAATCCCTCCCTGATGGATCGATGGTAGATCGGAGGAAATACTTTGCTGCCATCAACACTTAGGAGGTGAACCACAAGGGCCTGATCACCAAGAGCATGTGTCCTAACCCTAAACCCACATACAGCAGCTGTGTGTGGGCCAACTCGGCTGTGGGGCAGAAGGCAGGCAGAGGTGAGTTTGGCAGAGGCTTCTTCCTTGGGGACAGTGGCTACCCCCTCTTTAACTACCTGGTGACACCAGTGACCAACCCGGCAACACCAGCAGAGGAGAGGTTTAATCAGGCCCACATGGACACCAAGACCCATGTTGAACTGGTTTGGCAAGTGGAAATCCAGCAGGCTGGAGGCCGGGGAAGTTTGTTGCGCTGCTCTGGCACCACTTCCAGATGACTCATCCATCTGATACACTGGGTTCCGAGAGCCCCTCGTACCCCAGGACATCTATCCCCTTCATTAACCTAGGGGGCGGTCTTGTTGATGATTACCAGGACCTTCTCCTTCTCAGAGGCTAGGGGAGTGTTGCCAAGTGCACCACCACCCAGGCCTTTGCTCTCTTGCCTGACCCTCACTTCCCTTTTCTTGGTCTGACTCCGAAATTTTTACTACTTTTTCCCCACTGCTACCCAGTCTTACAAACCGCAAGGGCTGTAGGGAGCCATATATTGAGATGGCATTCTTTTTTCGCCTTAGTTTCGCCAGATAAGATGTCCCAGTGCTGCCACACCTCATCCACTAGGATGGCCATCTCCTGCACAATAAATGCTGGTGACCACTTGGCCTGCTTGCCTTTACCTGACACACTGTCTTAATTTGTGAACCCACCCACACATCATTATCTCCATTAAAGAGATAGTTCAACATTCTGGCAAATTCGCCTCTTACCATAATCCCTATAGTCATAGGAGTAGGTTCATTACTTTTAATTATGGGTGCATGTTGTTTTGAGATCCTCGGGGCAGAGACATGAGCTGCTCAGTGAACACAAAGGAGGTGAACAGTACAAGGTCCTCTGTCCCTCAAAACTCATCAAATACACAATCCAACAACTCCAAAACACTCTTGTGGACAAGTTGACCACACTATGAAATAATGTAACATTATGAGACGTAGATGTTTTCAAGACCAATGCATAGCCAGAACTACATTCCAGACATGGCTGCTGGGCGGAGTGATTTCAAAACTGCAAGTAGTTATGAGTATTTGCTTTATGTGTTTTAATGTTACATAATTATACATGATTATTGCATATAGTGTGATTAATGTGCAGGTCACAACTTGTCCACGAGAGCGTTTTGGAGTTGTTGGATTGTGTGGGACGGAATTTGCAGATAATGCCTTATTTACAGGTGTGTACAGTGTTGTCATATGTCTGATATATATATATTTATATATACTGTACAGTCCTGAGTGATAAGTAAACACAGGAGGTCACATGTGTATGGCTGTACCAGTGTAATGTGTACTGTTCATTTGGAGCATGGGACAGTAAACCGCAGTCCACTCTACTCGCTAGTGTGATTATTGTCCACTCAGATAATACTTCATGGATAATGAAACGTTCATGAATGCCGGATTTAAGCCTCCACATGCCCGACATGAGCTATATGTCATAACGAGCATCCAGTTGCTAACGGTTACTGTAGGTTCTGTGATAGAGTTCTTGAAGGGCCTGAAAATTAAAACACGACCAGCCCGATCTGTGGGTGTTGCAGGAAGGGTGCGTGGAGGTGAGGCAGGAGGAAGAGGTGGGTGGGATTTTGGAGGGAGGCTGTTGATGTTCAAATTTTTGTGCTGTGCTGTGTGTAATGCCAGAACGGGAAGAGTAGCTTTAATAAGGCCTATAATTGAAAAAAATCATAAAGTTTAAAAAATACAAGTGGAGACAGGTCTGTCTGTTTTTGCAAATGACATTTTCTTGAATATTTTGTGGCCTAATTACAGTATTTGTTATACCCGCATTGTCCCTTGGATTGGTGAGCTGTTGGTATATGGTTTGCATCGATTCATCTCCTCCTGTCCTATCTTATGTCTCCATTATGTTTATTGCAATCATGGCATTATGTGTAATTCTATGATTTCTTTTTATGTTGTCATTTTCTTGTTTTGCAGCATGTTTTTACAAATTGTTGGGATTTGTGTCAGTTAATGTTTTTAGGAATTTTGCTGCGTGCGGAATTGCACCTTTGTGTGGGAACCACATCACGCTGTGCGTGACTTATGCGCTCATTAAGCGGTGGGTGATTTAACAATCCATTTGCCTGGCATCGATTCAGTTTCAGCATCCCAGTGGAGGAAAGCTCCTGTTCAGAGCTTCTTAAAGAGCTTCTTTAGCGGGATCTTAAGTTTCTCTTAAAGGTAGGGTTGGTGATCCTGGAAAAACGGTACAAACAGGCCATATTTTGAGAATACACAATTCAAAAGTCCAAGCCCCTTTCCTCAGACTTCTCTCCAAAGCCACGCCTCCAGAACACAGGAACACGCACTGCTTGTTCAGGGTTGGGTTCAGATCAAGGTGAAGCCGTGAAGGTATCGCCCTTGCGGCGTTACCCAGTGTAATCCCAATATGAGCGAGACGGCTTTCCACGATGAATCCGCATTACTGCGCAGCATCGCTAACTCTCCGCCAGCTTTTTCTCATGGCTCATTAACATGAAAGAAAACACCTAACATCATAATAAACCATCCAGCATCCAGCTTAGAGGTACATTACCACCTACCAGACTTCAGTGTGGTACATTGGATTACTGACGTTGTCTTTTCCATGTCGTAACTTGTTGAAGACTCTGAGCACGCATGTGATTAGTGCACGAAGAGCAGTACACACAGAGGAGGGAGGGAGGGACAGAGATGGCAGTTTGATTGACACATCATGATCCAATTGACTTGATGATTGGTGACTGACTTTTTTTTATTTTTTTGTGAAAAAGCATTAAATTAATTGGTTGCAATCGGAGTGTGATGAAGATTTCAACCAATTCAGTAGAATATGCTAAAGAGTAAAATCTCCAACCCTACCTTTAAGAAGGGCATTAAGAGCTCATCTGGGAAACAGCCTTTTCTTGCACTAAATTCTTAGCTGAGCAGTTATTAACTGCACTCTGAAGTCCTAAATAAGGAGATATAATTGTTACTATGTAACATTGTATTCAAATTTGCAAGTGAAGACAAATATGCAAATCTGTGAATGCATACACGGATCTGTAAGTCTACATAAATCTTTTGACCTTTTGTCAAGACCTCCGTCAGGACTGGACTAGCTTACTTTGTGTCTCTACCATGACAGTGTAATTTTAAATTTGAAATGATTGTGCCGCCTCACAGTGGTTTGGTCCATTGGCCGCTACCACGACCCTACATATGTTAGCATGGACTGAGTGTTTGTGGCTCAGCTGTGATCCAGCTGATCCAGTTCATAGCTAATTTGCTAATGATCATTTAAAACTGTGAATTAGTCAAAGATGTTGCTTTACTTCTACCACTCAACAAAAACACCTTTACATTTGTAAGCAGGCTAAGTTCACAGATTAGCTTTAGCTTTATTGCCTTTACATTAGTCAATGTGCTGTTGCTACTCTTGCACCGAAAGTTATTCATTCTGAGTGTCTGCAAGACAGACCGTTGAACTCAGATTATGGTAGTTGTTTTGTTGTCTTCAATGACATTAAACACAACTAAAATCATTTTTATCAGGTTCAAATATAGAGTTATGACTGCCAAGGTGTTGGAAGTGTACATGTTTTACACTAGATAAAAGTCAATGTTGACCTTCTGTCAGACAAATACAACACTGAAACATGATCATAGAGGATACATCACTGAAATGTCAGTGATGTCAAATCCAGTGACAGCCAGTGACACATCCCAGATGTGGCTGGTATGAAAATTGAACACAACGCAACAACATAGCTGCATGTATTTGATCTGAGACATTTTACTGTGGAAAAGTTTCATGTATTGTTGTGACTTTAATTTAAACATGTTATGAACAGTGGTGTCTTTGCCTCAACAGAAGCTGTAAGTAAGTGTAATTGATTCAGTTCAGTAATCAGCACATCCTTCCCAAAGGCATCACTGTAAATCACAAGTGAATGACAATGTTATATGTGAATAATAACAGGGCGTATGTAGATGAAATGTATGTGAAATATGTGCATCCAAGTCAGATCGCAGATAGCAGACAGGCAAACTACTGTGACACAACAGAGGCTGAAACAGAAAGAAAACTACACAAAAGATCTAATTAAATGTCAACACTGGCTCTACACTCAATTACCGTAGAGCTGCACATGTAATGAAATCAGAGTGACTTCTTTGTTCTGAAAGGTTAACGCTTGATTATACGTCAGAGACTTTCAGGTCACTGTTTATCAAAGTAATGTCATTAGCCAATGTTTTTGTCTCACGCCATCATGTATGTGCTATACTGAATGTGCTACAGATATTTAGAGTGCCCATCATCATCTTTTTTTAATATGTTGAGCCTGTTGATTGGTTTTCATGCTTCATTTATGGAATGAAAACATGCAGCAAAGCCTCTGTAAATCCTTTCATTCTGTCAGAGAGTGACTCACTGACTTGACAACACTTTGGTTTGGTGATCATCTTGGACGTCATTATAGGCCAAACAAACAAACACTACAGTGTAACGAGTCAGTTGTGCAGCAAAAACTGGGCCAAAGTGGGTGGGTGGGTGGACTATGTTCAGGCTGCCTGAACACAGTCCACCCACTCACCCCCACTGGGATGGGGGTGGGGGGCTAACAGATGCTGTGATGTGGTATAACCACAGAGGAAAAAAAAAAACCTTTGAAGGTGTCAGTGAAGCATGGACAAATTATAAAGATACACCAAGATATCTCCATCCCATCTGATTGTATTAGGAGACAAAAGGTACATTAAGCGATGTGGATTAATATTGCATGCGATGCAGTAGTGCATGCAGGACTAATAGCCCTGATCAAAGATGGAGAAACATCTCTACTGGTCCCACTGAAGAGCTGGGGGTCGTACAGCTGTCATGACTCTCTCTCTCTGTCTCCGTACCACCGCCTCCTCTCTTCTCCCTCTTTTATCTC
>OMNW01032088.1:327-11231 GCA_900303245.1 Selene dorsalis
TATAATAAAACAGTGGTTTAGACTAAGTGGCAAACAGGTTATAGCAGTGTTTTCAAGAAGGGACAGCACTTCTCCTCTGGACAGCCCACTGTACATTCAGCCTGAAAGCAGTGAGAACATTTGACAATGAGAGCAATGACATGCTGGTTGCCATCTTGTTTAGGGAGGTGTGGGTGTCCTGGCCGCTTTATGGTAATGAGCCCTGGTGCTGTTGGTGGCATCCAGTCTGAATGAAGCAGTGGTCTGCTCCAGGTTGTCCCAGGTGAATTGAAGTGCTGATGAATATGTTGATATGTTGATGATGAGTCTTAGCTACAAGTTTTAATATATCCATATCAAGATCCAGATTATAAGAACAGTTTATCAAGAACAAGACAGTTGACAGATGGACAGAGAACCTGTTAAGGCTTGAATGTTTTCAGGTGACACATTGTTTCTTCTACATAAAGAAGGTGTATTGTGAAGGGCTACATGGAATTGACACTGACAGTGGTGAAAACTGTATTAATAATAACAGGTGAAACTAAAACAGAGTTATGAGTTTGACATGAGTTTGTTTTTGATGGAAATAGTGTCATAGAAGTGAACATTAAATTGAATTTATCTCGACAACAGGTAAACAGATTAGCATGTTTTGAGTTTGTTAAACCACGAACAGCAAAACAAGAAAATTACATCTGTTTCCCTCAACATGGCACCGGTCAAATGGTTTGCTGTCTGTTGTTTAGAGCACACTCATATGGTACACATGCATGAGAATCAGATGCGTGGTGTAAAAACAGGAAAAAAACAATCTGATGTTCAACTTTTAGTGGTTCAGAATCTGCCACATCAAACGATCGCTTCATCTTTCAGCACTCACAAGAGTCAAAGCAGAGACCGAGCCAGACACAGATGTGGAGCCAAAGTCAGAATTAGCTCCAACTACCTCTGTTGCAGATCAGTTCCAGGAGAAAATGGTGCTTGTCTCCCACAGAATGATGAGGTCAGGGAAGTGAAAGTGCAGCAGATTTCCAAAGAAATCCCAGTTTTGATGCAATTTCTGCAAAAGTAGACTTGGCCGGTAGCCGTGGCCAACATGTGTCCAGCCGCTCCACAATAATCCACTCCATATTTGTTGTAAGGAGATGATAACACACGTCAAAAGCAGATAAAATCCACTGGCGCTAAAATAACTTAACACAACAGGACACTGCGTTCAAACACTTCGACTTCACTTCACAGCCACAGCCAGTGGACACTCTTCTACATTCCTTTGCTCCACAGCTCCACAGGAGTAAATGTGTGAGGCCAGGTGCACTGGCAAACCTGTTACTGAACATTCATCACTCTATTTTATGCATAACATCTAACATTGTCAGAAATAAATACACATTCACATATTGTGATTCATTTACTAGCTTGGCTCCAAGTGATTGAATAAATGTATGGTGATACATTTGGTTACATTCAATAAAACCCAATGAGGAAGTGGGTGTGCAGAGCAAAAGTCTCAGTTCCTGCCCATCAGACTACAACAGAATCTGGGGGTGTTCATACTGAAAAGGCTTCAGCAGCGTTTGTGAAAAACTAGCAGCATGGACGCCAGGAGTAAATGTAGCAAAAATGATGTAGGAGGTTAAGGAGAAGACATGACAATTATGACATATTCCAGAGGTATCATATAGTGAAAATAAAATTGGGTTCAAAGTAGACCCTTCGAGGTTCTTCAAAGCGATTTGGCTAATCAAGCAATACAAATGGAGAAAATGTTAAGTGGACAAAAAAAAGGGATCCAGCAGCTTTTCCAAACATCGCTGTTTTAGGGGTCGGAAAATGTACTGGTAGTGTAGCCGTAGTCTGAGGTTTTGTCATCCATATTACAAGTTTCACTTTGCATCAGTGTAGATTAAAGGAGACAATAGTTCCCAGGTGTCTTAAAGACATGTCTGTGACATGCTTCAGTCAAAATACCCCAAGGATCAAACATCACAGCTCTTTTCGTCCACTCAAACCAAACTGTCCCTTTAAATGTAAATGAACCATTTCTCATCCTGCTGCGCCCCCTCCACCAGTACCAGTACTCACAGGTAGGGGTGGTATTATGCAAATTTGAAAAACTAATGATATCATTGTCTGACAACTGAGGGAACAGCTTGTAAAACCACATGGATTTCAACCTAAGGAGGAATTAGAGTCAGTTCTCACATTTTGGGGGCTGGAAGGCAAGACAAACACCAAATATATGTTAAAGAGCCTTCAAAAAGTGATATTTCCATGGTATGTCCCCTTCACTGTTTCCAGGACGGGGCAGAGCAACAGGGCTGAACACACAGTATTAGTTTATTTAAAAGGACAGTTCATTCCTGTGGGTGAGAGGTTCTAAATGTCAGCTAATTGCCCACAGAAGATTATTCAGGGATGGTATTTTCAGACTACCTGAGTTTGCAGGCCTGTAATTTAGGATTCTTGTACGTCACAGATGTCTCTTCTGAGGTAAAAGATAAAACAACAATAGTGAGCACTGGCTGATCACTACCTGATGTTTAGAACAATGCGTGCTTTTCCACTGAATAATAAGACATTAGTCTTGCGCATTTACCGTTCAGCAACAATAGCCCGGTACATGTTGTGCATAAATCTGATTTACCTCTTTGATCTTGCACTGTCTAGATCTCCCACTGGATTACAAGTTCCCCAGGTTTTCTCCAGATAAGCCCTGCACCACTGGTTACTACCCCAGGCCCCCGGATTCTTTGCTGAAGATGTGCGGGAGCCTGTCATAAAAAAAACAAAAAATCAAAAGAAAAGGAAAAAAAAGAAAAATGGAAAACCTTTGAAAAAAAAAACAAAAAACAACAACCTCCCTTACCCCTTTGCCTCAGGAGAGGAATGTGCCTCCATTTTTTTGCCTGTAGTTTCCCACCTGATGACCCCCACCACCATCTGTGGAGCACAGGAAGCATACACTCCTCATCCAGTTCAGAGAAACCATGTGAATGTAAGCTACAGTATCTCTGTAATAACGCCTACATTTGAACGTCGTTTCGTGGTTTAGTGTACCGTATACGTGGAAATACGACAAAATAAGTGTGTGTGCGTGTCTGCATACAGTAATAATAAGAGATGTAGTGTTATTGTGTGATGCCCCTCCCTTATTTTCAGTAGTAGATTGTTTTAAATTCTTCAAACTTTTACGAAAAAACAAGTGTACATTTAACCACCTGTTTTCCCTAAAGTGATTACCTCAAGAGTGTTATCTACTGTAAGCAGAACCCAGATGGTCACAGTGTGTTTGTCCCTTAAAAATCCTTTGGAATCATTGTGGCAGTATTTCTGTATAACACTATTGTTGTGAAGTCTTAATTTTTTTTTCTTCAAATATGGTTTCACTGTATGCATTTTAGTAACCTTAAGATGAGGTTTAAGGTCTAATGTTCCCACTGTGTCAGTTTTGTGGAAGGTGTTCGCCTTTGGCTCATTGTTGCTGAAGAGGTGGCACCACGCCGTCCTTTGTGTTGGCTGTTTCAAAAGACACAACCCTTGGGAAACAATAATAATAATAATAATAATGATTATAATAATGGATAATAAGACTATGCTAGATGTTCTCTGTATTATTTTTGGTGCAACAGTGACATGTGCTCTTTGAGTGATTGTGTAAAAAAACTGCGGACTACTTGTTCTTCATTTATATGCAGTACCAGAAAGAGATATGCTTTAACCGACTCCTGAATGGTTATTTTGTCGGTGTGCATAGACTAAAGTTGTGCCATAACATTAAAGGAATACTCAGTTTGGGACAAATCTGCGAAAGCTTGCTGGATCTCTGTCAGAGAAGATTGATATCAGGGTTTATCTCGGTACATGCTCTAAGTTTTTAGCATAACTTAGCACTGAGACTGGACGAAACACACCAAACTGTTTCGTCTTAATAGCTATAAAAGTCTCCACTGATTCAAGAGTCACCTCCATGAGTTCTTGTATTTATCTAGCGACAGAGATAGCACTGTGAGAAAAATACAAGTCTTCATTGAAACTGAGAACCAACCTTTGAACACAGTTGTACAGGTGTAAATTGTTTTTAGTCTGCCCTTTCTGGAGTGTAATGTGTGCAGGTCCATAATCCGTGGATCACAGCAAATGTGCTATTAAATACAATTCTATGGTCAGTCCTCAGCATTTTCAACTGTTTTGTGTTTAATTCAAGTTTATTTTATACACATCAAGTTTAGATTTGGAGGTCAGATATTCAACAGTTCAGGGAAATGGAAACCAATGACAACCAACAAACATTTCCAATGACAAACTGTTATTTTTGAATCATTTAATGGTTTTTACGTCTCAGCTAATGTGTAATTTCAAATAAAAATCCACATCCACTTCTGCACACTGTTGCTGTACATAACTGCACTTAGGTCACTAATAAGCTCGTTTTAAAGCTGCTAGCTGCTAGCTAAGCCATCTTTGTGCTAAGCTAGGCTAAACATCTCAGACCTGCCTCTACGTCAAGCACACACTGATGACGCTGGTTTCAGTCTTCTCATTTAGTTCTAAGTAAATGGTTGAAAATTTCCCAAATTTGAAGTGTTCCTTTAAGATGACCACCATTTCACAAACGAAGAGGGAATATTTTGATAATAAGCTGTCCTTGAGATCAGTCATCCAAAGTGAATTATTATTTGTGCTGTGTGTGCAAGTGTTTTATGCATACAGCTGTTGTGATTGTACTATTTTCTTTTCTCATCTGACCTGGAAAATTTGACATGCACATTTGCCTTATGTTGGATTAATTTGTGGTCTTAAGTCCTTGAAAACACAGGGAAAGTTCAATTCTGTGTTCAAGTGTTGAAGTACTGTCAATGAAATAAAATGTTATACAATTTTCTTACATAACACTTCCTGGTTTTGAGTGTTCTTTGAAAATCTCAGCAAATAAAAACCTCGTAGCTTAGAAGTCCATCAAACTTTAAAGAGGAACTATGATAGATTTTCTACCTTAATTAAGCAGCTTCAGAGTAATTGTGATGGATAAATGACTTGTTACAGGAAGAATGGAGGCTCTCTGCCTTCCACCTAGGGTCTCTTGGCCGAAAAACAACCTTGCAAGATCAGCGTCTCTGACCTGGTGTCCCGTTGTCCCGGTGCTTTACGGCATTACGACACAAACACACCCGGTAATCTGTAATCTCTTGTTAACGTTACCGACCTCGGTAGACATCGCTCCATGGATTGCCTTCTCACCAACTTCGTTGAAAACAAAGGCACATGGATTTGGAGGATGGTTCGCGGCAAACAGTGAAAATATGCAGTCCAAAACTATAGGGGGAGCTCTGTGGAGAAAAAAAGAACGAGCAAAACAGTGAAAAAACAACCAGACTTGCATAATTCCCCTTTAAAGCCAGGAGGAGGCGGGGTTTACAAACATGCAGACATCATTAAAAGGAATTGATAATCTCTGGGGCACAAGATTTCCATGGTTCGGACAATCCAATTCTCAATTCCCATCCCTGCCAGGAACCATAGAAACAGCTGTAAAACTTGACATATATTCATATAGTGTTTCTCATTGTGCTTTACCAACAAATGATTTCATGATTTCTTTATCTAAACCATCAGTCTGTCTCTTCAACCTAATCCCAATAGGCTACTTGAGGAAGTTTGACCTTTAGGTCATCAATCTATGTTTATTAACAGCCTGTGTCCTTAAAGTAGCTAACATCCTCAAAAAAAAAAAGCATCTTGACCAAGTTGTTTTAGGAGGTTGGACCTATATCTAACCTTCTCTTTCACTATAAATTCCTTGAGAAAGCAGTAACCAATCCGTAGCGTGACTTTCCACAGAATGATAGTTTACTTGAGGATTTTCAGTCAGGATTTATGCACCGTAGCACAGAGGCAGACAGTAGTTGTGAAAGTTATAAATGACTTTCTCATCACTACAGAGATGGAATTGCCCTGGCTCGCAGCTTCACTGTAACAAATCTCTCAGTTGTCTTTGATCTGGAAAAAAATCCCTTAATTCCCACATAAAACAAACTTCAAGAGCTGCCCATTTCCCCCAACATTCCCATAACTTTGCAAAACACATCCATATCCTATTTCTATGTGTAAAAACTAGTCCGTGCACATGTAACTAATAGGGTGGGTTATTTAAAATCCTTCATATCAGGGCTCCCACACAAGTCTCTTGAGTTGATCCAAAATGCTGCTGTATGTGTATTGATGAGAACTTGGAAAGGAAACTACATTTCTCTGACATTAGCTTCTGCACATCCAGGAAACAAGCGGGATCAAATTAAAAGTCCTCCTGCTTACCTTATCTCACTATCTGGTCTGGTTTGGAAGGCACACACCCTCTCAATGTTTAAGATTAGACTTGAAACTTTCCTGTTTGCTAAAGCTTTGATAGTAGCTTAGGGCTGGCTCAGGCTTGCTTTGAACCCTCCCTTATAGTTATGCTGCTATTGGCCTAGGCTGCCCGGGGACTTCCCATGATGCATTGAGCTCCTCTTTCTTCCTCTCCATTTGCATTCATATCCCATTAACACATGGTACTTACTCAACTTCTTCTCTATCCAGTAGTTTTGTGCTTCCTCAGCTCTTTCATCTCTCCTCCTGTTGGTGGTTCCACATCCACATCTGTGGAGTTTGGATCTGTGATTCCAAGCCACCTACAGCCCCCATGATCCCTCTCAATACCCACTGCTGCTGTTATTGTAGCTAATATCTCTGTAAGGAACTTGCATTGTGTTATGTGCATTTTCTTTCAGCTGTCTCTATTTTTCTCTCTACATCCACCTAGAACCCAGTTCAACTCCAGGTTTCTTCCTGTTAAAAAGGAAGTATTTCCTTGCCAGTGTTACCATGGGCTTTGGGACATGGGGGAATGTAAACAGTATGTTCTTATAGCTGCACTCTATCAAAACAGTAGAGAAATGTATGTCATGATCTGATTCTACACGAATAAGACTGACTTTGCTTGACTTTTAATGTGGCTGTGTGCACTTGAGTTGAAAAGGTTTAAAGGGGAACACATAAAGCCAAACTTGAAATATGAGCTGGTTAACGCCCATTCATGACAACAGATGAATAATATAAACTGGAAGAGAAGCAACAATGTATTTTTTTAGGTATTTTATTTCATTCTTTTCCCTTATGTGCCCAAAGCAGTTCTATGACTCAGGCCATTGAACTGAACTAGGGTCAAAGCCCTGTCTCACACCAGCCCCCATTAGTGTAAAGCTGTTTCTGCCTTAAAAAGACAGAGTGCGGTAGCTGTCAGTAGTTTGGCTGTTTGTTTTTCTTCTTCATCAAATGATTTAGCACTGTTAGTTATAATTACCAAGATTTTTGCCAGATTTAATGATTCAAGAAAATGCAATTCCACATTAGGGGATGGTCAGCCTGAAAGCCTGCTATATTTAGCACTGCCTGCTAAAGTTATAAAACACATCAAACTAAAGGAATATGTGAAACTGAAATATCTCTGCAATGATTAATCACAACATTTCACTTTAGTCTCATTAATGAGCTTTGTTTGATGGCTTTTCTGGAGTTACAGCCATGTTGCAGTTGAGCATAGTGATATTTCATGTTTGTGAATCTGGCTCCACTCAGCCACTTAATGACAACAAGGTTAACAAAAAAACAACAACTAACACCTAGAGCGGTCATGTTTCAGTGGCCCATTCAAGAAGCTTAGTTCAGTTTCCAGTATACTGACAAGAGGAAGCATTTGTTTTATAGCTCATAAATGCTGGTTTACATTTAAACATTCAAAGACTACATTGTACCTCCAGCAGCCACTGGATATCAATGTAATATGAAAAAGACATCAGACTTGGGGTTGAGTCTGAACAGACCGTGGGTGTTATCCTATTCCTATTGACAGTTACAAAGTTTTCTGTGTATGGTTCACATGTGGAGCAGCATCAAACAGGCTGTACGTGGGCCAGATTGAAGCCAGATTCGGGCCCTGTATGCTGAGCCAGACAATATCATCAGATGGCAACACACTCTAGTTGTAAATTAAACTAGAGTTGGTGTCAAAATCCAATAATGGCTAATTGACAGTGACATTAGTAGATGGTGGGTTTTGCTTACCACAGGAATGTCTGTGCTTCGTGTCAAGAAGGCACTGGAAAACGTCAGTTTTTGGTTACTTAAAAAGACGACTTTAAACCGACAAAATATCAACGTAGGCTACTAAAACTGACACTAGTGTTTGGAAATGTGTAGAAAACAACAAGTGGCCTAAGTCTTGTTAAGTGATCTGCTCATTTTTAGTTAAACTTTCACTTTTGTGTATTTTTGTTCCGTCTTTATAGTCAATGCAAAAGATTGAAAAAAAAAAGTAGAAACTAGGACTGGCAACTACAAAGTGTCAACCTGTTTTTTAGTTTTTTTTTCAATACAATCTGGCCATTGTCGAAAGCAAAAACAATGAAGCCTGTAACCTGCAAACATATTACTTACTAGTCCAGCTGTGACAAACATAATGAGAATAGTGAGCTAACTAGCTTTGTATAGCTAGGCAACAGGTGTTAATGTTGGCGTGAGACGTATTACCATAAAGCCCCGTGTGTTCTCGCGAGAGGATGTGGGTAAGCAGCAACTCACGAACAAGGACTTTGTTTGAATCTATCATTTTATCATTCAAAACTGTTATATATTATTGATTTAAAAACTTTTATTGACGAGGCAGACGTGTCAGTTAGGTAAAAAGTCGACGGCTGGTATCTCCCGCCTACATTATTAGTTTTAGTAGTGCAGTAATACAGCAGAGTGGGAGGAGGGAGCTCACTTAATTCATTAGGTCTCCTTTAAGCCTCTCGCCCCTGCTGCCCCTCCTCATTCGCCAGCATGACGTTCCCTCAGCGCTCACACATTCCTTCCCTCCGCTTCCCAACTCTGCCTCGTCTCTGACAAACTTTTCAACCATATTGATAACGTCTGTTAAAAAACACCCACCGCCGCCGAGACCAGAGGAGGAAATGGTAGAAGACAGGACGGGGACACGGAGGAGTGAGCACCGCTTCTGACAGGTAACGTAAACCTCTTTTCTCCTTCACTGCTCCCGGGTCTTTTCGCGGCCGCAGCGGGAACAAGGCGACTTTTGTGCGCAGATTTTTGGATTATCAATACCATCGATAAATTGATATTGCTGTTGAAAAAAAAACGCCTTATCGATTAGTAGAGGCCAATTTAAAAATATTAAACAGACGCTGTCGTGTGACATAAGCCACCTAATGAAACTGAAAGACAGACACCACGGAAAACTTGAAAGTTTTTACAGAGTAAATGTGGGACCTTATCCCCAAGAAGAAGCAGAAGATGGAGGAGTTGCCTTTGTGGCTTAAACCATGACACTCACTGCTGTTTAAAACTGTGTAGCACTGTTGACTGACATGTTAAAGTATCTGTAGGAATAACAGACTTTTTCAAGAGCACCAAGTTAGACATGGAGACAGTTGAGGCCCAGATGAAGGTAATATCTGTATTTGGTTTGCATTTGCTTTGGAAACTTAAAAATTACCCTTATGAGGACAATTAATTCAATTTTATCTTTTAATATGCTTTATTGTAATAATCCCATAAGTAATGGATGAATGATAACATTTATACAAAGGTTGAAGGTCTAAATTATAGCAATTGTGACACTGTAGAATGACTCCAGTACCTTAAATGCCTCCACTGTTAATAGTGTTTTACGAACACCGGAGAAGAACAGGAGTTAAAAGCCTATTCTGTGTACTGGTGTAACGCTGCTGTATTTAAATGTGTTCATAATATTAAAATATGAATGTAACACCAACAGATAGATCAGAAGTTACTGATAGTAGGCATTGGGTAGATGGGTGGTGGTAGTAATGCGAGCACATGTGGATCCATTCAGTACCATATTTTGATCCATGACACTTGTCATTTCAGTCAGCACTCTACTGAGATGTGATACCCTCTCTATACATTACTTCATCATGTTAAAGCTGCAACTAGCATCATCCGTTTGCATAATTGGCAGTTAGTGTAGTTGTGTTGCAAACCTATAGTAAAATAACACCACAATTTCCCACACCTCTTGTTTCTGCTATTTCATTTACAATGACTTTGATCAGAGACAATGGCCACATTGTTCGCAACATTGTAACCTGCATGTGTTTTGCTTGATAAGTTATTTGACTCTTGAAACTTTTTTTTAACACAACTCATTTTGAACTATCTGTCATATTAAACAATTAAATGATTTGGACCTTTGAGCCTCTTAAAGCTTAGGTGAGGCTGTGGCTGTAGTGCAGCTGAGTAACTCTACAGACCTACTACGAGTCCCTACCTAAATAATATCCACTGCATTTAAGTGAAACATCTTCAGGCAAGTCAGATGTAGATTAGTCTAATTCAGGCCTCTTCAGTAAAAAAGTAGTTCCTCATCTCATAACACACAGATTCCCAGTGATGAGGGTTAGCACAGAGTTGTCTTGTCGACCGTCTTTGTGTTCGCCTCATTAGGTCCAATCTCATAATGAAGCTTAGGAGGAGAAACATGTGAATGTCCCTCTATGTGTTTATCAAGCACAACACAAACTACACACACAGCCTGGACAGCTCACACCTATTAGACTGGACTCCAGTCTAGACGTCGTTTAAATCACTACCAAATGGTTTTCCACCAGGCCTTTGCCAGAAGCTCCACTAAGGTCATGGAATTTACCCTCATGTTCAGAGCAGAGACGCTGGGCCAACTCTTGTCTTTCTGTTAAGCGAAGCAGTTTGGTTTTTTAGAGCTTGTTTCACCAGAGCAGAGTCGTGTTACTGCAGTACTGGGCCTTTTATGACCTCCGGGTCTGCTGGTCTGGACATCTGGGTGTGCATGGCTAGACTTGTCTCACACTAGTGACTCTGAAATGAATCTTGGGGGGGGGGGT